>AWOL01S0001189.1:0-27964 GCA_000715115.1 Nicotiana otophora | reverse complement strand
AAAAATGTGGGGGGGGGGGGGAGGATTTGCAGCCGTACCCTATATTTGTGTTACCTTTTAACCTGTACCCTTTTTTTAAAATTATTGATTTGGTAGCCATCTCAAAAAAATCCGTAATAATATGACAATTACACCCCTGACGAAAAATATAAAACGATCTCCTCCTCTCTTCTCATCAACTTTATAAAAAAAATCAGAAACTTGTCCAGATTCATCTTCAGAATCACACTTGCATGAAGTTGTTTCACCTTGAAGCTAAAACTTCATGCTAATGTAGCATGAAATTGTTTCATGTTGAAGCTAAAACTCCATCCTAATATAGCATGAAGTTATTTCACATTGAAGCTAAAACTTCATGCTAATGCATGATGAAGTTATTTGTCATGCAGTCTACAGTTTTGTCATGAATTTTATCCGAAACTTCAGTCTAAACATGCTGAAGTTATTTAGTTCATTTGCTAAAACTTCAGACTAAACATGCTGAAGTTATTTAGTTCATTTGGTAAAACTTCAGACTAAACATGCTTACGTTATTTAGTTCATTTACTAAAATTTCAGACTAAACATGCTTAAGTTATTTAGTTCATTTGCTAAAACTTCAGACTAAACAAGCTTAAGTTTTTTAGTTCATTTGCTAAAACTTCAGACTAAACATGCTTAAGTTTTTGTCTTGTAGTATGTAATTTTCTAATGAGTTTTTGCTAATGCATGCTGAAGTTATTTAGTTTATTTACTAAAACTTCAGACAAAACATGCTGAAGTTATTTAGTTCATTTGCTAAAATTTGAGACTAAACATGCTTGAGTTTTTGTCTTGTAGTATGTAATTTTCTAATGAGTTTTTGCTAATGCATGCTGAAGTTATTTAGTTCATTTGCTAAAATTTGAGACTAAACATGCTTGAGTTTTTGTCTTGTAGTATGTAATTTTCTAATGAGTTTTTGCTAATGCATGCTGAAGTTATTTAGTTCATTTAATAAAACTTCCGACAAAACATGTTGAAATTATTTAGTTCATTTGCTAAAACTTCATACTAAACATGCTGAAGTTTTTTAGTTCATTTGCTAAAACATCAGACTAAACATGCTTAAGTTTTTGTTTTGCAGTATGTAATTTTCTAAAGAGTTTTTGCTAACCCATGCTAAAGTTATTTAGTTCATTTGCTAAAATTTCATACCAAAACATGTTGAATTTTTGTAACACAGACTAAAGTTTTGTCCTGAGTTTTATCCGATACTTCAGTCTAAACAAGATGAAGTTTTTTAGTTTATTTGCTAAAACTTCAGCCTAAACATGCTTAAGTTTTTGTCCTGCAGTTTGTCAATAATTTTTTATTAAAGAAGGGCAAAATCATCTTTTTAAAATGCTTTTAACAAAAAAAAAATGGGTATGGATGCAAACGGAAAAATAAAATGGGTATAAATTAAAAAGAGGCGATCAAATAGGGCGCCCCATGCAATTTTTACAAAATTAGGAGTACTTCCCCATTTAATGGATCGTATACGACAAATATGAGTAAGTCGGGTCTATATGAGTTTCTTATACCAGCGTAGCCTTGTATTTTAAGAGATCTATTGCATTCTAATTTCCTTTTTTTTCTTTTTTTTGGGGTAAAAAAAGATAATAATTTATGGATAATTAACCGAAAATCAGTACATGCAGTGATGCTGGCCATCATGCCATGGTATCTGTCACGACCCAAAATTCGCATGTCATGATGGCGTCTATCTCAATACTAGGCAAGCCGATAACCTCAATAAATCACCATAATCTTTTAAGTTTGAAAACATAATATTTAGATTTAATAGAAAATCCCACAAATACTGATAAAAATACACTCCCAAAATCCGGTGTCACTAAGTACATGAGCATCTAAATGATAACATAGTCTGACTGTCGGATTCACCTTAATTCCCTCACTGGACACTATATGTCCCAAGAATGCCACCGAATTAAGCAAGAACTCACACTTAGAGAATTTGACATAAAGTTTCTTCTCCCTCAACCTCTGTAGTACAATACTCAAATGTTGTGCATGTTCCTCCTGGCTACATGAGTACACCAGGATATCATCAATAAATACTACGATAAATAAATCAAGATACGGCTGAAATACACTATTCATCAAGTGCATAAATGCTGCTGGGGCGTTGATCAACCCAAAAAACATCACGAGAAATTTATAGTGACCATAACGGGTCCTGAATGCCATCTTTAGAATATCTGAATCCCGAATTTTCAACTGGTGATACCCAGATCTCAAATTAATTTTGAAGAACACCCCCGCTTCTTGAAGCTGGTCAAATAAATCATCAATACGCGGCAAAGGATACTTGTTCTTGATTGTAACTTCGTTCAACTGCTTGTAGTCGATGCACATCCACATAGTAACGTCTTTCTTTTACACAAATAGAACTGGTGCACCAAAAGGCGACACACTACGTCTAATAATCCCCTTATCAAGAAGTTCCTGGAGTTGTTCTTTCAATTCCTTCAACTTAGCTTGTGCCATATGATACGGAGAAATAGAAATGGGCTGAGTGCCCGGTACCAAATCAATACTAAAGTCAATATCCTTGTCGGGTGGCATACCCGGCAGGTCTGTAAGAAATATATCCAGAAAGTCTCGCACTAACAGTACAGAATCAATAGTATGAGTGTCTGTATCAACACCTCTCACAAAGGCCAAATATGACAAACATCCCTTCCCAACCATTCGTTGGGCCTTTAAGTAAGAAATTACCCTGCTGGGAATAAAATTTGGAGAACCTCTCCACTCGATCCTTGGTAACCCTGGCATCGCCAACATCACGGTCTTAGCGTGACAATCCAAAATAGCATGACATGGAGACAACCAATCCATACCTAAGATCACATCGAAATCAACCATACTAAGCAATAAGAGATCAACTCTAGTCTCCAGTCCCCCAATAGTCACTACACATGACCGATATACATGGTCCACAATAATAGTATCGCTCACCGGCGTAGATACATAAACAACTGAAACTAAGGACTCACGAGGAATAGATAACGAGCAAAATATGACGATACATACGAATATGTGGAACCAGGGTCAAATAATATAGAAGCTTCCCTATGGCACACTAAGACAATACCTGTGATCACTGCATCTGAAGCAATAAACATCTGGCCTGACAGTAATAACATAGAATCGGGCCTGACCGCCACCTGATCGACCTCCCCATCTAGGGCGACCTCTAGCTGCCTGTGCTCCACCCCGAATTAACTGGTGCGGAAGCCACAACCTGACTCCTTTGCTGAGCTGGACCTCCCTAAAGGTGGGGAAAATTTCTCTTCATATGACCCAAATCTCCACACTCAAAACAACCCTTCTCGAATAATGGCAGCAAGTACTGAGGCGGACCCCGAGAACCAGAATACCCGCTAGAACCACCTGGTGCAGATAAACCCTGAACTGAAGGAGCACGAGACGAACTCTAAGCTGGAAGGGCACTTAGAGATGACTGACTCTGATGAGCACTGTATGAACCATGGTTGGATGATGTACCACGGTGAACTGGACGAGCCATCTGAGCGGGCCTATAAGGTAGACCCCTGTTGTGATAGGGCTGTCTCCCAGAAGGGACACCACTGGAATTACCCGGACCACGAGACCTTTTGTCCTCCCTCTCCTCACGCTCCTAAATACGGACCATTTCTAGCCGTCGAGCACTGTCAACCACCTCGTCGAATTTAGCACCTGCTACATTTCCCAGAGTCATAACAAAATAAAATTAATGGTTGAGGACATTAATAAACCTTCAAATCTTCTCCCTCTCAGTGGGAACCAATAAACTGCATGACGAGCCCATTCTGAAAACCGCATCTCATACTGAGTCACGGACAGGTCCACCTGACATAAATGCTCGAACTGCTTGCGCAGTTCCTCTCTGCGGGTCTGTGGCATAAAATTTTCCAGGAATAATACGGAGAATTCATGCCATAAAAGCGGTGCTGCACCAACTGATCTGCTACTGTCATAAGTCTCTCACCATCTGAAGGCTACCCCGGTCAGCTGAAAAGTAGTAAATGAGACTCCACTGGTCTCTAGAATACCCGTTGTACGAAGCATCTGCTGGCATCTGTCCAAGAAATACCGAGCATCCTCTAACTCAGTTCCAATTAAAGATGGAGGACGGAGTGTCTCAAATCTCTCTAGTCTCTTCTGCTCCTCGTAATTCATAATAGGACCCACTTGGGCCTGAGCAGCTACAACCAGCTGGACTGGTAGTGCCTCCGGTATCTGAAGTCCCTGCACTACCTGCTCTGGAGTACGGGCGACAGGGGTATGAGTACCTCCCACGGCCTGAGAAGTGGCTGGTGCGGCCTGAGCCAAAACCACCTAAGAAAGGCCAGTGCAAAGAGTCAATATCTGGGCTAAAGCCTCCTGAAGGCCTGGAATCACAATAGGCATAGTTGGTGCTTGAGCTGGTCCCGACGGCTCAACTATATCTGGAACCTGCTCCTGAGCTGGAGCAACTGGTGGTTCTATAGGTGCTGCTCCAACTGCTGTACGAGCTACACCTCGACCTCTACCACGGCCTCGACCTCTACTATGGCCCCGACCTCTACCACGGCCCCGACCTCTCGTGGCCCTGACTGGTGGCACTGGTGGCTGACTGTCTGATCCGGTAGCACGTGTCCTCACCATCCGTGAAAGAATAGAATAACAGAAATTTAGTTTCCAGAATCAACAAATTCGCACAACAGAATACAAGAAAGTGAAATTTTCCTAAAGGTTCTGCAGCCTCTCGAAGATAAGTACAGACGTGTCACGACCCAAAATCCCAACCTGTCATGATGGCACCTATTTCGATACTAGGTAATCCGATAATCTTAATAAACCATAATTTCTCTTAAGTTTGAAAATATAATATTTAAATACAATACAAAATCCCACAAATACTGATACGAACACTCCCCAAAACCTGGTAATCACTGATTACATGAGCATCTATTATGAATACAAGTCTGGAACATACGGTCTATAATAGTCTGAGACCAAATACAGTAAACAAAGAGGTAGGGAAGGAGAGGCCAGGTCTGCGAAACATGGTTGCTACCTCAGAATCTCCGTAAAATCAGCTGTGCGAAAGAATCAACACCCGCTATGTCCGGGAACACCCGGATCTGCACACGAAGTGCAGGGTGTAGTATGTGTACAACCAACTCAGCAAGTAACAATAATAAATAAATAACTGAAGATAGTGACGAGCTACACAGTTATAGTTCACTTTCAGTAATTCCAGTAAAGAATAGACATGCTTTCAAATCCGGCAGTTCAAGTCAAATCAATTTTATACAGTTCAAGTTCATGTAATCCGGATATAAAATCCTTCACAGATTTCACAACAATGGCAGATAGCAACCAAGTGCAATAACAAATGCAAAGCAAGTACATCCTCTCAGGCAACAGTCACTCAACTCATCACAACAGCTCAACCACTCGGCTCTCAGCCCTCAGTACTCATACTCAATGGGTACCCGCACTCACTGGAGGTGTACAGACTCCGGAGGGGCTCCTACATCCAAAGCGCTATAATCTGCACGGACAACTCACATGCCATAGTATAAATATCTGGATCCGCACGGACAATTCACGTGTTGCACGGACAACTCACGTGCTATAGTATAATACAAGGATCCGCACGGACAACTCACGTGCTGCACGGACAACTCACGTGCTATAGTATAATACAAGGATCCGCACGGACAACCCACGTGCTGCACGGACAACTCACGTGCTATAATATCCCGTACGGACAACTCACGTGCTATAGTATAATACAAGGATCCGCACGGACAACTCACGTGCTATAATATCCCGTACGGACAACTCACGTGCTATAATATAATATCTCACAATCAGGCCCTCGTCCCCACTCAATCAAAAATCTCTCCAGTCTTTCGGGCTCTCAATAATCATGAAATCATCCCAAACAACAATGATATGATGCATCAATAATGAACAATAGAGACTGAGATAAAATAAACAAGTAAACTGTGACTGAGTACAAAACAATAATTAAGCAGATAGTTCAGCATATACACGACCTCTGTGGGTCCCAATAGTACCGGCATGTAGCCTAAATATGATTTATAACATGGTTTATAGTCAAATTTTCACAACACATAGAGAGCACATAGCTATCAACAATTCATTCAACTTTACAGTTTCTATGGGACGGACCAAGTCACAATCCCCTCGGTGCACGCCCACACGCTCGTCACCTAGCATGTGCATCACCTCCAAAATAATCACATGACATAAAAATTCGGGGTTTCATACCCTCAGGATCGGATTTAAAACTGTTACTTACCTCAAGCCGTAAAATTCTTATTCCACAATGTCCTTTCCTCGTGAATTAGCCTCTAAACTCCTCAAATCTAACCATAAATAATTCGTTTTAGTCAATAAAATTCATTGGAATTAATTCCATAAGAAAATGCTAATTTTCCATAAAAATCCGAAATTTAGCTCAAAAATCGCATCTCGGAACTCGACAAAAGTTATAAAATTTGAAAGCCCATTCAACCACGAGTCTAACCATACCAACTTTATCAAAATCCGGCCCCAACTCGACTCTCAAATCTTCAATTTAAACCAAAAGGGTTTTCAAACTTTTCCAACTTAATTCACCAATTAAATGATAAAACAACAATGGATTCGGGTAATTTAACCAATATTGAGTTAAGAACACTTACCCCGTTATTTTTCTTGAAAAACTCCCGAAAATTGCCTCTTTCCGAGCTCCAATCCGTCGAAAACTGAAAATGGGATGAAGTCCCATTTTCAGAATTTAAACTCTCGGCCCAGACATTTGCTCTACGCGATCGCGAACATTCCCACGCGATCGCGAAGAACAATTTTCCATCGCCCAGATTTAACTCTATACGATCGCAGACTTTACCACACGATCGCAATGAGCAACATCACAGACCTACGCGATCGCGAACTCGTCCACGCGATCGCGAGGCACAAACGCGTGATTTCCATTTATGCCCTATTTCCTTTACGCGAACGCGACCTTCTTCACGCATTCACGAACAACAAACTCACATAGCTACGCGATCGCATCCTGCTTCACGCGATCACGAAGCACAAAATATCACTGCCTCAGATTAGCCCTACGTAATCGCAGATATCCCCACGCGATCACATAGAACAAAAACCTCCACTGACCAACTAAGCCTACGCGATCGCAGAACATTGAGATATCAGAAAATTCCAGCAGTTGTTCAAGTCCAAGTTTTTGATTCGTTAACCATCCAAAACTCACCCGAGCCCCTCGGGACCTCAACCAAATATACCAACAAGTCCTAAACATCATACGAACTTAGTCGAATCCTCAAATTACCTCAAAAAATGCTTAGACCATGAATTACACCCCAATTCAAGCCTAATGAACTTTGAAATTTCTAATTTCTACAAATGACTCCGAAGCCTATCAAATCACGCCGATTGACCTCAAAATTTTCACACAAGTCATAAATGACAAAACAGAGGTATTTCAATTTTCAAAATCAGATTCCGACCCCGATATCAAAAAGTCAACCCCCCGGTCAAACTTCGTAAAAATTAAACTTTCAGCATTTCAAGCCTAATTCTACTACGGACCTCCAAAAAATTTTCTGGACACGCTCCTAAGTCCAAAATCACATACGGAGCTCTTGGAATTATCAGAATTTAAATCCGAAAGTTTTACACATAGGTCCACATCCGGTCAACTTTTCTAACTTAAATTTTCAATTATGAGACTAAGTGTCTTATTTCACTCCTAGTTCCTTCCGGGCCCGAACCAACTAATCCGGTAAGTCATAAAACAATTATAAGGCATAAATTGAGCAGTAAATGGGGGAATGGGCTTATAATACTCAAAACAACCGGCTGGGTCGTTACAAGACGTCTCCGTACTGATCCGCAAGACTCTACTAAACCTGCTCATGACTCGTGAGACCTATGTAACCTACGCTATAATACCAACTTGTCACGACCCAAAATTAGTATGTCGTGATGGTGCCTATCTCAATACTAGACAAGCCGATAACCTTAATAAATCACCATAATCTTTTATGTTTGAAAACATAATATTTAGATTTAATAGAAAATCCCACAAATACAGATACAAATATACTCCCAAAACCCGATGTCACTGAGTACATAGGCATCAAAATGATAACATAGTCTGACTGATAAAACACTATCTGAAAATATAGGACAGTACAAATAATTAAAAGGAAAGAGAGTCAAGGTTTGCGGACGCCAAGAAGCTACCTCGATCTCCAACAGATGAAACTCCGAAATCTAGCAACCATCGTATCCGGAAGTACCTGGATCTGCATACGAAGTGCAGAGTGTAGTATGAGTACAACCGACCCCATGTATCCAATAAGTAACAAGACTAACCTTTGGACTGAAAGTAGTGATGAGCTCAAAAGGTGCAGTTCAAAATAGAAATAACAGTACAAAAAGGTAAGCATGTTCTCAAGTTCAACAAATAAGCCCAATACAAGTAAAATAGATAAATTCTGCATGATATGAGGAATATGACATTTCTATATCTACATGCCAAATTATATACTATATGTGATGTACCACAATGGAAAACTCGTGTACTGACACTCTCAGAATACTCGATCACTCAGTATTGTATATCTCCAATTCAGCCTAGGGAAGATCCATCCCCAAATATATATCATTAACAGTCAGTCACTCAGTACTGTATAAGGCCAATCCAGCCCGGGAACTCCATCCCAAATATAATAAATAAGGAAACTCCATACTTAGGGAACTCCATCCCAAATGTAAATAAAGAAAGCAACTTCATGCCTAGGGAACTCCACCCCGAATATAAAGAAATAAGGCAATTTCTTGCCCAGGGAACTCCAACCCAAATATAAAGAAACTGCGCTCACTATGGGGGATGCAGACTCCAGAGGGGTTCCTTCAGCCCAAGCACTATAATAAATAAATAAATTAAAATATGTTGCGGTGTGCAATCTGATCCCATAAATATCACTCAAAATTTCCAATCTCTCGGGCTCACAATGACATGAAACTCGACCCGCCATGATGATATGATATATCTATGAATGATAATAGAGACTGAGATATGATATGCAAATGATGGATGTGACTTAGTACAAAATTTCATTTTTAAATAATAATTCAAAAACTATACAACCCTTATGGGTCCCAAAATATCACCACGTAGCCTAAACATGATCTTTAATACGAGTCTCAGCTCAATTTCTCTAACACGTGGAGGATATGTGGATAATGACATGATTCTTTAATTATGCAACTCTACGGAATTTATTAAAATTACAATTTCTATGGTGCACGCCCACACGCTCGTCACCTAGCATGTGCGTCACCTCCATGTAAATTATAGAATACGTAATTCAAAGATTTATACCCTCAGAACCAAGTTTAGGAATATTACTTACCTTTAACCGTGTAATTTCTCTATTCCAATACGCCATTGCCTCGCGAATCGACCTCCGAACGCCTCGAATCTTGTCACAATTAATTCGATAAAGTCAACATGAATTATAGGAATCAATTCTATATGAAAATACTAAATTTTCCAACAAAAATCCGAAATTCAACTCGAAAATCGTTAGTGGGGCCCACGTCTCAGAAGCCGACAAAAGTTACAAAATATGAATGCCCATTCAACCATGAGTCCAATCATATTAAATTTACCAAATTCCGACATCAACTCGACCTTCAAATCCTCAAATCTAATTTTCAAATTTCTAGGCCCAAATCCTCGAATTTCACCTCAAAAACATGCAATCTAATCGAAATACTCAATGATAATTCAATATTATTAACTAACAATGATTATAAGTGACTTACCTCAAGATTTCTCGTGAATTCTCTCTGAAACATCGCCATAACCCGTGTTTGAAATGTCCAAGAATGAGAAAATCTCGGACCCCTCTATTTTTTGTAAACTGCCTAGTGCTTTCGCTTATGCGGAAAATTTAACCGTATATGCGATCCCTCTTTTGCGTGAAGCTTCCGCTTCTGTGACTGCCTTCACTTCTGCGGACTCGTTTCTACGAAGAAGCTGTCCGCTTCTGCGATCGCACACTCGCAGGTGCGACCTTCTTCTACGGTCCACTTGCCCGCTTCTGCGATCACTGCCTCAACCCACACCTGGCCGCTTTTGCGATGGAAAACTCGCTTCTGCGAGGTCGCACCTGCGAGCAAAACTCCGCAGGTGCGATTGCACCAGAAGGCAAAAATTTCCAGCAGCTGTTTAAGTCCAAATATTTATCCGTTAACCATCCAAAACTCACCCGAGGCCCCCGAGACCTCAACTAATTATACCAATAAGTCCCAAAACAACATACGAACTTAGTCAAGGTCTCAAATCACATCAAACAATGCTAAAACCACGAATCGTACCCAATTCAAGCCTAATGAAAACTAACGAATTCCAACTTCTACATTCGATGTCGAAACCTATCAAATTAAGTCCGATGACCTCAAATTTTAAACACAAGCCATAAATGACATAACAGGCCTATTTCAATTTTCAGAATCAGATTCCGACCCCGATATCAATAAAGTCAACTCCCAGTCAAATTTCCAAACATTCAATTTCATATTTTTGCCATTTAGAGTCTAATTAAACTACAGACTTTCAAATAATTATCCGGACACACTCTTAAGTTCAAAATCATCATACGAAGCTATTGAAATTATCAAAACTATATTCCGAAGTCGTTTACACATAAGTCAACATCCGATCAACTATTTCAACTTAACTTTTCATCCTTGAGACCAAGTGTCTCAATTCATTCCGAAACCTCACCGAACCCGCACAAACTATCCCGGCAAGTCACATAACAACTGTAAAGCATAAAATGAGCAGTAAATAGGAGAACGGGGTTGCAATACTCACAACAACCGACCGGGTCATTACAGTATCACCACCAAAGGATGTGGTGCAGCGGATGTGTTGCTCCTCCCTTGACCAGAGGTCTTGAGTTTAAGCCCTGGTGTCACGACCCAATTTTTTTCTCTGTAGGATATCGTGACGGCACCTAGTTTCTAATACTAGGTAAGCCTATCAACATGTAGAATAATTAAAATGACAGTAATTACTCTTAAAACTCAACAACTCAATACATATAGAAATTCCCAAAACCCCACGAAATACAAGTCAGAAGCTCTAAGAATTTATTCTAAATATCTCTATACATCAGAGTCTAATGAAGATAAGGAAAACAACATAATAAAGATAGAGGGAGACTCTGAGGTCTGTGGATGCTGGAAGATATACCTTGAAGTCTTTCCGTACGGACTAGCTCACTGATACCTGGTCGAGTAGGAAGTACCTAGATCTGTACAAAAGGATGTGCAGAAGCATAGTATGAGTATACCACAGCGGTGCCCAGTAAGTGCCAAGCCTAACCTCGGTAGAGTAGTGACGAGGTCAGGTCAGGGCCCTACTGGGAATAATAAGAGACATGGCGAAAAGTTTAACAATATAATAATAATAATAATAATGACAATGAAAATGAATCAAGTAAGGAGTATGTCACAATTTAACTACATAGAATAAGGGCAAATAATACATCACGGAAGAAAAACAAGAATTTACAAATTTTGGGAAAAATAAAACAATCAAGACAAGTATATCAATAGCAAAATATCAACGAGGGCACTCCTGAGGTATCGCCTCGTAGTCCCAAATCATAAATAAATTCACGATATTTTTCTAATATCACCGCGGAAGCCTTCACATTTAGTTAAAAAATAAATTATTTTTTTCGAAATAGCATCCCGCGTTTTAGCCCACCTTATCACACCGCATGGCTTCTAGTAGTTTTCCTACTAGCCACGCGTATCAAGCCTACCTTATCTCACTGCATGTATTTCAACACCCAGACCTTATACCACCGCATGCGTATCAATATCATAATTCGCACCTCAAATGCCCAAATATTTTATTATTTTCTACAATAAGGAGCTCACGACTCAATCACAAAGGATACATAATTCTCACCAAAATATTCGGGAGTGAACAACTCAACAAAATAATATTTAACAATTTAAGAATTTTATTTCAATATGATTTACGGCCTTTATATTTTAATACCAATTTCAATAATCGATATTTCATAATTTAACAACTCAATTAAGAAATTCAACTAAACAGGTAAAATAATTAGCAGGAAAAAAGTAAGGCAAGTAGGACATGTGAAAATAGAATAACGATGATGAATATAACATGATAAAATAATTTAATTAATATGTGACAGAGATATACACAATTTAAAGCCAGAATTTTCCACATTTAGCCCGTGTACACACTCGTCACCTCGCGTATACGGCTTTTAACACATCACAATTATCATATCAATACCAATCCTAAGGAAAGATTTTCCCACACAAGGTTAGACAAGTCACTTATCTCGACTTGCGTTAATTCAATCCACTAGTAGGAGTTTTCCTCGATTATCCAATTCTGAATGACTCAAATCTAGCCAAAACAATTTCATACGATAAATATAATTATAGAAAACTAGTTCGAACGATAAAATTTATGATATTTACAAAGAAATTAAAAAGTCAACTGGTAAAGTCAACGCGGGGCCCACGTCACAAATTTACAAAAGTTACGAAATCCGAACTCACATTCAACGACGAGTCCAACCATACTAAAATTACTAAATTCCAATAACAATTCGGCCCTCGAATCTTCAAATTTAACCAAGAGGGTTTTAGAAATTTTGCAACTTAAAACACCAATTAAATGTTAACAACAACCATAGATTCGGGTACTTAAACTAAAACTGAGTTAGAAATTCTTACCCCAATATTTTTCTTGAAAAAGCTCTTGAAACTTGTCTCGCCTGAGCTCTTAAAATCCAAAAATGGGTAAGAATGGCCAACTCCCGAATTATATGTTCTGACCAGGTATTTCCGCATTTGCGGACAAATTTATCGCTTCCGTGAGGTCACATTTGCGACCGCATTTCCGCTTCTACGAAGAAGCACTGGAAAGCTTCCTTGCACCTGTGGACAATGGTCCACTTCTGCGCAACCGCAGGTGTGACCCCATCTCCCGCTTCTGCGCTGCCTTCGCTTCTGCGGTTCATTCCATCGCTTCTTCGGAGCTCGTTCCGCTTTTGTGACTCCTACTGGGCAGCCCTTTGTCCTCTTCTGCGACTCCAACTGGGCAGCCCTTTGTCCTCTTCTGCGAGCCACAGCTTGCATGTGCGAGTCCGCACCTTCGATCAGAATATTGATCTGATTTCGATCCGAATCACACTCGGGGTAGACCCCGTCCGAATATACCAACAAGTCCCTAACATAACACAGACCTACTCAGGATTTTAAATTACATCAAACAACATCCAAATTATGAATTTTACCTCGAATCGCACTTATGAGTTTTCAAACTTCCAATTCACAAAACTCGTGTTGAAACATATTAAATGAATCCGGAATGACTTCAAATTTTGCACACAAGTCATAAATGACATACTTGAGCTGTTCCAATTTTCGAAATCAAATTTCGACCCCGATGTCAATAAAGTCAACACCCGGTCAAACTTTCCTAAAATCGTCCATTTTTTAACGTTCGCCAATTTAAGCCGAAATGAACTACGGACCTCCGAATCAACATCCGGTCGCGCTCCTAAGTATAAAATCATCATACAGAGCTATTTGAATCATAAAATTTACATTCTGGGATTGTCTAAACAAAAGTCAAACTACAGTCAACTCTTACAACTTAAACCTTTAACTTAGGGATTATGTGTCCCATTTCACTCCAAATCCAAAAATCAAACACCCCAGCAAGTTACAACACCACGATATAGCATAGAGGAAACATAATTTAGGGGATCGGGGTTAAAATACCCATAACGACCGGCCGGGTCGTTATATTCTCCCACTCTTAAACAAAGATTCATCCTCGAATGAGCATAGAGACATACCAGAAGTGGTGAAAAGATGTGGATAACGGCTACACATATCATACTCGGTCTCCCAATTTGCCTCCTTGACTGGTTGACCCCTCCACTAGACCTTCACTAAAGTAATGTCCTTTGAACTCAGCTTCCGAACCTGCCTGTTCAAAATAGCTACTGACTCCTCAACATAAGATAAATCCTTGTCCAACTGGATTGAGCTGAAATCTAACACATAAGACAGATCACCGTGATACTTCCGGAGCATAGAAACATGGAATACTGGATGAACGGCAATGAGACTAGGTGGTAGTGCAAGTCTATAAGCTACCTCTCCAACCCTCTCAAGAATCTCAAAAGGCCCTATGTACCTAGGGCTCAACTTACCCTTCTTTCTGAACCTCATAACACCCTTCATGGGCGAAACCCGGAGCAAGACCCGCTCCCCAACCATGAATGCAACATCACGAACCTTCTGATCCGCATAACTCTTCTATCTAGATTGGGATGTACGAAGTCAATACTGAATCAATTTAACCTTTTCCAAAGCATCTTGAACCAAGTTTGTACCCAATAGCCTAGCCTCACCCGGCTCAAACCAACCCACCAGAGACCGACACCGCCTACCATATAAGGCCTCATACGGAGCCATCTGAATGCTTGACTAGTAGCTGTTATTGTAAGCAAACTCCGCAAGTGGCAAGCACTGATCCCAAGAACCTCCAAACTCCATCACACACACATGAAGCATATCCTCTAATATCTGAATAGTGCGCTCGGACTGTCTGTCCGTGTGAGGGTGAAATGTTGTATTCAGCTCAATCCGCGTGCCTAACTCATATTGTATAGCCCTCCAAAACCGCGATGTAAACTGCATACCTTGGTCAGAGATGATGGATACCGGCAAGCCATGGAGCCTGGCAATCTCGCAGATATAAACTCGAGCCAATTTCTTAGAAGAATAAGTAGTCACCACTGGAATGAAATAAGCAGACTTGGTCAACCTATCCACAATTACCCAAACTGCATCTAACTTTTTCTGAGTCCGTGGAAGCCCAACAACAAAATCCATAGTAATCCGCTCTCATTTCCACTCTGGAATCTCTAGCTTCTGAAGTAATCCACCTAGCCGTTGGTGCTCATACTTCACCTGTTGATAATTTAGACACCGAGCTACATACTCTACTATCTCCCTCTTCATTCTCCTCCACCAGTATTGCTGCTTCAAGTCCTGATACATCTTCGTGGCACCCGGATGAATGAAATACCAAGAACTGTGAGCTTCCTGGAGAATCAACTCACGCAAACCATCTACATTGGGCACACATAACTGATCCTGCATTCGCAACACACCATCATCCCCAATAGTGACCTTTTTGGCATCGCCGTGCTGGACCGTGTCTTTGAGGACAAGCAAATAGGGGCCGTCATACTGACATTCTCTGATACGGTCATATAAGGAGGACTAAAAAACACAAGCAAGAACCCGATTGGGCCCCAAGACATCCATTTTGACAAACTAGTTGTCTAAGGCCTAAACCTCCAATGCTAGTGGCCTCTCTGCTACTGGTAGATATGCTAAATTGCCCAAACTCTCTGCCTTTCGACTCAACGCATCATCCACCACATTGGCCTTCCCTGGATGATACAAGATGATGATATCATAATCTTTAAGTAACTCTAACCACCTCTGCTATCACAAGTTGAGATCCTTCTATTTGAACAGATGTTGTAGACTCCGATGGTCGGTATAGACCTCACAATGGACACCGTACAAATAATGCCGCCTAATCTTCAAGGCATGAACAATAGCTACTAACTCAAGGTCGTGGAGTGGATAATTCTTCTCATGTACCTTTAACTGTCTGGACGCATAGGCAATCACACTACCGCCTTGCATCAACACTGCACCGAGACCAATACACGACGTATCATAATACACAGTATAAGACCCTGAACCTGTAGGCAACACCAATATTGGGGCTGTAGTCAAAGCTATCTTAAGCTTTTGAAAGCTATCTTCACATTCCTCGGTCTTCTTGAACGGAGCACCCTTTTAGGTCAATCTGTTCATAGGTGCAGCAATAGAAGAGAAACCCTATACAAATCAGCGATAATACCCTACCAAACCAAGAAAACTCCAGATCTCAGTAATTGATGACGGTCTGGGCCAACTTTGCACTGCTTCAATGTTCTTCGAATCTACCTGGATCCCCTTGTTCGATACTACATGACACAAAAATCCCACTGAATCAAGCCAGAATTCACACTTTGGAAATTTTGCATACAACTTCCTTTCTCTCAAAGTCTAAAGCACAGTCATCAGGTGCTGCTCTTGATCCTCCCGGGTCCGGGAGTACACCAGAATGTCATCAATAAATACAATGACGAATGAGTCAAGATAGAGCTAAAATACACTGTTCATCAAATACATAAATGATGTTGGAGCGTTGGTTAACCCAAATGACATTACAAGGAACTCATAATAATCATACCGAATCCTGAAAGCAGCTTTTGGAATATCTGGCTCCCAAATCTTCAACTGATGATACTCTGATCGCAAATCATTTTTGAGAACACTCTGGCACCCTGTAGTTGATCAAATAGGTCATCAATGCGAGGCATTTAGTAACTGTTCTTCACTGTAACCTTGTTCAACTGTCGATAATCAATACACATGCGCATGAAACCATCTTTCTTCTTTACAAACAAGACTGGAGCACCCCAAGGCGATACAATGGGCCGAACAAAACCCTTATCAAGCAACTCATGTAATTGCTCTTTTAATTCCTTTAATTCTGCTAGGGCCATACGATATGGTGGAATAGAAATAGACTGAGTGCCCGGTAACAAATCAATGCCAAAGTCAATATCCCTATCGGGTGGCATACCTGGAAGATCCGCTGGAAATACATATGAAAAATCCCTCACTACCAGAACTGACACCACGGTAGGAGTATCAATATTGGCATCTCTCACAAAGGCTAGATAAGCATCACACCCTTTGTCAACCATACGCTGAGCCTTTAGAAAGAAGATAACCCTGCCAGGAACATAATTTAAAGCACTCCTCCACTCTATCCATGGTAATCCTGACATAGCCAACGACATAGTTTTAGCATGACAATCAAGAATAGCATGATAGGGTGACAACCAGTCCATGCCCAAAATAATATCAAAATCTACCATACTGATCAGCAAGAGATCGACTATGGTCCCAAAACAATTAATAACAATTAAACATGACTGATACACACGGTCACCAATAACAAAATCTCCCACGAGTGTAGACACATGTACATGAGAACTCAGAGAATCATGGAATACCCCTAAATATGGAGCAAAGTAAGAGGACACATAGGAATATGTGGAGCTTGGATCAAACAAAGTTGAAGCCTCTCTATGACAAACCGAAATAATACCTGTGATAACTAAGTTAGATGCAACTGCCTCAGTCCTAGCTGGAAGAGCATAATATCTGGCATGGCCTCCCTCTCTAGGGAGACCTCTTCATGTCTGACCTCCACCTCGAGCTGGCTGTGCAGGTGGAGTGGCATCTAGTGCAGTAACTATGGAATGAGAAGCCTGAGGGCCCTGTGGAATAGATGGGGCCTGAGAAATCTGTGGAGGTGCACCCCTCCTAAGTCTGGGGTAATCCTTCATTATATGATGAGTGTCACTATCTCAAAATAAGCCCTCGAAGGACGTGGCTGCTGAGACTGGCTCGGGTCTGATCGGCTGGATTAACCACTGAAAGCACCCTATGTAGGAGGTACAGTAGACAATGGCGATGCATAATAGGGAACCTGAGATCTGGGAGTAGCTGGAATACTGCTGGAAGCTAGAAGTGTTGAATGAATTGGATGGCTCACATAGCCTCTACCATGACGGGCTGCAGCTGGGGCACGAGAATTGTTATATGTGCTAGAATATCGAGGCCTCTTAGCTTCCCTCTCTTCTCTCTCCCAGGTCCGCATACCCTCCAATCTCCTAGCGATTGCCACCACCTGCTAGTATGCGATGTCCATCTCCACCTCTCGGGCTATACTGAATCTGATTATAGGGTGGGGTCCCTCAATAAATTGATGAACACGCTCTCTGACAGTAGAAACCAAGGCAGGTGCATGCCTGGATAAATCGTTGAACCGGACTACGTACTCTGATACTGTCATAGAGCCCTGGCGCAACTGCTCAAACTCTGCGCGCCATGCATCTATGAGACTCTGGGGAATAAGCTCTTCCAAGAATATATCAGAGAAATGAACCCAAGTGAGTGACGCTGCCTCTGCCGGACTACCCAACTCATATGCTCGCCACTACTGATACGTCGCTCCCTTAAGCTGGAATATAGTAAAAGCGACCCTACTAGAATCCATAATACCTATAGTAAGGAGGATACGGTGACATTTCTCAAGAAAACCCTGAGCATCCTCTGAAGCTAAACCGCTGAAAGTAGGAGGGTGGTACTTCTTGTACCTCTCGAGCCTGTGCTGCTCCCCCTCCGAAATTGCTGCCTTAACCTCGGGTCGAACTGGGACAACTGGCTGTACTGGTATAACCTCTGGGGCATGGTCAACCTGGACCCGTGGCTCTGGGGTACGGGCGGCGGGAGTCTGTGCTCCTCCCCCGACCTGGGATGTGGCAGGAGCAAGTGGAATCAACCCTGGCTGAGCTAGAGTGCCAAACATGCTGAAAAACTAAGCAAGAGTCTCCTGAAGTGCAGGGGTAGTAACAGGTATCTCAGGTGTCTGGTCTCCAACTAGAGCTACTGGTGGCTCCTCTGCAGTGGCTCGTGTAGGTTCTCTGGATGCACCACGTGGTCCTCCTCGGCCTCTGCCCCGGCTCTTGCCCCGGCCTCTTGCGGCTCCAACAGGGGGCACAAGTGTCTGATCATCGGATCCAGTTGTGTGTATCCTCACCATCTGTGAGAGAATAGAAAGATAATGGTTTAGAATTTCGAAGTCAACAAATGCGCATGATAACAAATCAAAGAAGTGAAGCTTTTCCTAACAGTTCCATAGCCTCCTGGACCTGCTTGTGACTTATAACACCTATGAACCTAGAGCTCTGATACCAACTTGTCATGACCCAATTTTTCGCTCCGTAAGATATCGTGACGGCACCTAGTCTCTAAGACTAGGTAAGCCTATCAACATGCGGAATAATTAAAATGACAGTGATTACTTTTAAAACTCAACAACTCAGTATATATAGAAATTCCTAAAATCCCGCAAAATACAAGTTACAAGCTCTAAGAATTTATTCTAAATATCTCTATACATCAGAGTCTAATGAAGATAAGAAAAATAACATAATAAATATAGAGGGAGACTCCAAGGTCTGCGGATGTTAGCAGATATACCTTGAAGTCTTCGCGTACGGACTAGCTCACTGATACCTAGTCGGGTAGGAAGTACCTGGATCTGCACAAAAGGATGTGCAGAAGCGTAGTATGAGTATATCACAGCAGTACCCAGTAAGTGCCAAGCCTAACCTCGGTAGAGTAGTGACAAGGTTAGGTCAGGGCCCTACTGGGAATAATAAGAGACAGCGCGAAAAGTTTAGCAATATAATAATAATAATAATAATAATCATAATAATAATAATAATAATGATAATGGAAATGAATCAAGTAAGGAGTATATCACAATTTAACTACACATAATAAGGGCAAATAATACATCACGGAAGAAAAACAGGAATTTACATATTTAGGAAAAAATAAAACAATCAAGACAAGTACACCAATAGAAAAATATCTACGAGGGCACTCCCGGGGTACCGCCTCGTAGTCCCAAATCATAAATAAATTCACAATATTTTCGTTATATTACCGCAGGAGCCTTCACAGTTAGTTTAAAAAAATAAATCATTTTTTCGGAATAGTATCCCGCATTTTAGCCCACCTTATCACACCGCATGGCTTCTAATAGTTCCCCTACTAGCCACGCGTATCAAGCCTACCTTATCTCACCGCATGCGTTTCAATACCCAGACCTTATATCAACGCATGCGTATCAATATCACAATTCGCATCTCAAATGCCCAAATATTTTAACTTGACAAATAAATCAACAATAACATTATTTTCCACAATAAGGAGCTCACGACTCAATCACAAAGGATACATAATTCTCAACAAAATATTCGGGAGTGAACAACTCAACAAAATAATATTTAACAATTTAACAATTTTATTTCAATATGATTTATGGCCTTTATATTTTAATATAAATTTCAATAATCGATATTTCATAATTTAACAACTCAATTAAGGAATTCAACTAAACAGGTAAAATAATTAGCACGAAAAAAAAAGGTAAGGCAAGTAGGACATGTGAAAATAGAATAACGATGATGAATATAACATGATAAAATAATTTAATTGACAGAGATCTACACAATTTAAAGCCAGAATTTTTCACATTTAGCCTGTGTACACACTCGTCACCTCGCGTACACGGCTTTCAACATATCACAATTATCATATCAATACCAATCCTAAGGGGAATTTCCCTCACACAAGGTTAGACAAGTCACTTACCTCGACTTGCGTTAATTCAATCCACTAGTAGGAGTTTTCCTCGATTATCCAATTCCGAATGACTCGAATCTAGCCAAAATAATTTCATACGATAAATATAACTATAGAAAACTAATTCGAACGATAAAATTTATGATATTTACAAAAACATTTAAAAGTCAACTCGAAAAGTCAACGTGGGGCCCATGTCACAAATTTACAAATGTTACGAAATCCGAACCCCCATTCAACGACGAGTCCAACCATACCAAAATTATTAAATTACGATAACAATTCGGCCCTCAAATCTTCAAATTTAACCAAGAGGGTTTTCAAAATTTTTTAACTTAAAACACCAATTAAATTTTAAAAATAACTATAGAATCGGGTACTTTAACCAAAGTTGAGTTAGGAATTCTTACCCCCAATATTTTTTTCTCTCAAAAATCGTCTCACCCGAGCTTTTAAAATCCAAAAATGGGTAAAGACTGCCAAACCCCGACTTATATGTTTTGACCAGATATTTTCGCATTTGCGGACAACTTTATCGCTTCTGCGTAGTCGCATTTGTGACCACATTTTTGCTTCTATGAAGAAGCACTGTAAAGCTTTCTTCGCACCTGCGGACAATGGTCCGCTTCTTCCCAACCGCATGTGCGACCCATCTCCTGCTTATGCACTGCATTCGCTTCTGCGGAGCTCGTTCTGCTTCTGCGACTCCAACTGGGCAGGTAGCATAACACGAACCTACTCGGGATTTCAAATTACTTCAAACAATATCAAAATTACAAATTGCACTTCGAATCACAATTATGAGTTTTCAAACTTTCAATTTATAAAACTAGTGTCGAAACATATTAAATAAATCCGGAATGACTTCAAATTTGACGCACAAGTCATAAATGACATACTGGAGTTGTTCCAATTTTTGGAATCGAATTTCGACCCCGATATCAATAAAGTCAACTCCTCTCAAACTTTTCAAAAATCAATCATTTTCTAACTTTCGCCAATTTACGCCGAAATGAACATCCGATCGACATCCGATCACGCTCCTAAGTCTAAAATCATCATACGGAGCTATTGGAATCATAAAATTTACATGCCGAGATCGATTACACAAAAGTCAAACTACGATCAACTCTTACAACTTAAACCTTTAACTTTGGGTCTATGTGTCCCATTTCACTCCGAATCCAAAAACCAAACACCCCAGCAAGTTACAACACCACTATATAGCAAAGAGGAAACATAATTTAGGGGATCGGGATTAAAATACTCATAACGACCGGCCGGGTCGTTACACCTGGGTATAAAAAAATTCTTGATAGGGAGCGCTACCCCTGAGCGGGGCCCTACCCAGCGCGAATCATAGTCGGACTCCAATCCGGATACCAAACACCAGGTGGGAAACCAAAATCTTGTCCAAACGAGCCAAAATATTATAGTTATAGGAACTGCAGTTCCCAATTTGTCCATCCTTGCATAGAGTGGACAAAACAAATGAGGGTGGGGAGTTCTAGTTTCATCTCCAAAAAATGTGAGACAATCCAATATACAACAAACAACAACAATGTAACAACGCCTCAATTAAAAACTACAAGGGCTAAAATATTTTTTCCAACATATGCTTCTTACCTACATTACTTTAATTTAATATGCTTAGTTAAGGGGGAGATTGGCGCGGTGAGCGTGGATAAATAAATATGAACTTTATTAGATAAAAGAACAGAATAAATAAATATATAACAAGCATCCTTCATTTTATTTTATTTATTTATTGAAAGGATAATATAGATAGATAACTAATATGCGTTAGTACAAAATGAAGTACTAATAGTTTGCTGTTTCAAAATACATTTATCCGGAATAAGCCTAACAAAAGAAGTTACTATTAGTTTTTCTGCCTCAATTACATTTAGAACAAACAACAAAGAAGGAACTTTTAAACTAAACAAAATACATTTATAAACTGCTGCTTCCTATACTCTTCCCTTCCTTAGCTAACATGTCCGCAACTTAAGCTTCTCAACTGGTGCAACAATGATCTGTAATCAGAGATGACATTAGTATATAGTTCTCTTCTTTTACGAATTTCTGTAATGAATATCTTTTTTGGGTAAGATTTTTACTAATAAATTTCCTTCATGAATTGTTCAGTAGTTATAAGAAAACTTTCATCAGATTAATTAACCAAAGCAAGCAGTAACTACCAATTGCATTTATAGAATATTCACAGTTCAAATTAGAGAGCACTCACCAAATTAAGATGGGATAATGTTCATTTTCCCAACTTTTTTGCAGAAAGAATTATTAAGTCATCATTTGCTAATGCAGCATCATCAAGATTCTCATATCAAATTAATAGGGCAGATTTCATTTAAATTTCTGCTCCATATTTCTATGTGAATCTTGATGGTGCTGCACCAGCAAGCAACAACTGTATGTCAATCCATGCACCATCTATGATCTAACTGTGAAGAATTAGTCTCCCGAAGATACTCCACGCGAAGATCTCTAGTTCTATATATATCATTTAGACCTAGATTTTCAAAATCAATAGAGCTATATTTGTTTAATTTATAGAAAACGAAGCAGAGGGAAATTGTACTAAACACAAATAAACCATGTTTTAGTAAATATAAATCTATAAGAATGGGTTTTGGGGACATGGGTTTAGGTTCAAATGATGTGAGGAAGTACTCCTTATTATTGAATAATTCAGTATATATATATATATATATATATATAAAGAAAGGAATAACCTATTAATAGAACAAATCTAGTACTAGGAAATTAAATTATAAGAGGATTTGATTGAATTCGTTCGAAATTAAGCTTTGTGAAGTACTATTGTTCCAATGCGAATAGACAGGGCAACTTTATCTGATCAAGGATATATATATCGAGACGTACACAAGAATAATCCAAGTATTATTCAGGTGCAAAGAACCCGAAGTCGATGACTAGTGACTACAATAAGCAGAAATCTCACTTACGGCAGAAAGAGGATAAGAAGCATTAGATTGCGAGAGCAACTGAGGAAGGGATCAATCATTTCATCAATCCCGCGACAACTCAAAGGGAGAAGGGAATCAGAAGCATAAAACAACAATAACAAGGTACTAATCTCAAGTAAGTTCGGGTCGATTTATATCAATCCTCACTCTTCATATCCGTTTAAACTTAATATTATTCCAATAGTGTATAAAATAAAATCAAGAAGCATAATCAAATAAGAAATCTTAATTAGCCATGAAACATTATGGGAAGAATCAATAGATATATGCATATTCACATAAATAAGAGTATGAGGAAATTAACAAGACAAGGAAAGAAAAGAGCTAGAAAAGATTTCTATGTGAATAACTAATTGGATTTAACAAGCTGAAGGAGAAAAAAGAAAAAAGATTTTAGGAGGAGCTAGGAATATTTGAGGAAGAAAAAGAAGAGAGTATCATTGAGCTAAGAAGGGAAAACAGAAGGATACTTATATACACATTTAACCTAGTACGTACCCCTTAGCTGGAGGTTTTCTTTTGTTACCAATGGGTGTATGAATATTTACGTGCACTTTTTAAATTTGAGGCTTGTATTCAAAAGTACATAGAGAGAGGAACATCCGTGAGAAGTTCCTTTGAAATTCAAAAGTATTTTATTTATTATCAATTCCACCTATTATGTACAGTTATCATATGAGTTTATTTGAGTTTTTTGCATTAATGATGTAAAACATATTTAACAATCAGGTCTATTATGATATAAACACAGACAAATCTAAATAATGAGTATGAATTAGTATCCTGATAGAAATAATAATTAAGTATCATGCTATTACATATGTTAAATTACCTATATTAAATAGTGTAGTAATTTTTTTTTTTTTTTTTACACTGGGAGACTTGAGGTTTAAGTTAATGCAGTATTGTTAGGGGCCGTTTGGTTCAAAGTAATTATGCACGGATTAATAATGCATGGATGCAATTATGTAGAAATTAGTAATGCAAAATTGGCAATGAAGGATTACGGATATGGGGATCGACAATGCAGTGGTTATTATTTATTAATGATGCGGAGATTGTAATGTTTGGTTTGTTGCGAATATACCAGGTATTATTTATATATTTACTTTTTAAACAAAATAAAAGTTTGTTTCGAATGAAGATATAAATTAGAAGGGTATTTTTGTCATTGTAATTATTTAATCTATGTATAACTAATGCATATAATACATATAAAAACAGCTACTTACATAGTACATCAAACGTTTAAATTCCGCTTGAAATAATACATAAATTTTTACATAGATTATGCTCGTATTATTTGTGCAAATATGGAAAACACATGACAGAAGTGTATACATGTTTTTTTTCTTTTGTCCGTTGAAGTTTTTTTCTTTCTTTTTTCCTTGAAGTATTTTCCAAAAACTCAAGCCGTAAAAATAACCTCTTGCAGAAATGTAGGGTAAGACTGCATACAATAAACTCTTGTGGTCCGACCTTTTTTCGAACCATGCGTATAGCGGAAGTTTAGTGCACTGGTCTGCCCTTTTTATTTTTTAAAAACTTTTGATAATAAACACTTCTTAAAATAAACTTTTAACACATTCCCTAATGCTATTAAATCTGTTGTCACGTACTCATATATTCTAGTATATAGTAAAAGGATGGTTTTCTAGTTGCATAGACATTAGTTCTGGTGATTCTTCTTATCACATTTAACTGCTAATAAGCAAAAAATAAAATTAAAAAAAAAAAAAAGATACTACAAGATTAACAATGGCCATCTAGTCCAATCCAGTCATGATAAATAATTGGACTATGAACACACAAGGCAACAATCTTGATTTGATATCATTATTACCAGAAATTGACAAAACTAAAGATAATCGTCCTAGCTAGATTTGTTTTTTTTGTATATATGTTATTATGATCAACTTATATGTGTCATCATTACAATAATGCTGACAAATATATCTAATTAAAGAGAAGCTAAACTCAGCTTAGTGGATTTCTTAGCTAGGGATATTGGTTTTGAACTCTGGAATGGAAAAACTCCTCGTAGGAGAACTTTCCTCTTAAATAACTTTACGAGCGAATTCGAATTAATCAGGCAGTAAATTTTAGAAAACAAATAATCAAAAAAGAAAAAACAACAACAAAAACTAGGCTAGGACTAGGGCTGTCAAATTTGGCCCAAGCCCAAATGACCCGTCCAATTTGCCCAAGGTTGGGCTGGTTATTGACCTACTCATTTATTGAACTTAACTCATCTTGACTCAATCTATTTCAACCCATTTAAAGTTGGGCCAATTTTTAGCCCAAATTGATCCATGAATAACTTTACCAAAATATCTTAGATATAATTTTTTTGTTTGATATGTTATATATTACCATAATAAAAGAAAAAAAATATTATTTAATAATTATACAATTCATAATAAGACAACACATATTAAGTAAAAATTGAAAAAAGTCCCAGTTGACTCCCTCAATTAGAACAATATAAAAATCATAATGCATATGGGCAGATCGAAGTGGGGGTATCTGATGCCCTAATCGTGGCAAACAACCTAGTACTCTATGGATTTATGGATTATGGTCAATCTTTCTTTTTCTTTATTTATTTATTTATTTATTTATTTATTAAGGAGTGCCAACAGCCTTGACTCTGTTTTTAATACCTATGGGCTATGTTTAAGTTATCTTTTGCATTAATCCTTCTTTTAAAAAAAACATCTTTCTCGACTTTATAGCAAAAGCTCTCATCAATTAATTTGGGCATTTTATTCAACCAGTTGTAAATATATACATTCGTTAGTTCTTTTGGACTCCAGAACTAGTCCTCTCTTCTATCTATTACCTATCTACAAAATATGTCAAGGGAAAATGACAGACTATTTAATTAAATTGTCTAGTATTTTTCTCCAGCTGCTTTAATATTGATTTTCGTAGTAAATAAAATGTGATAGAAGGTAAAATCTCAGGGCACAGATGTTGTTGGGTTCGAGTTTTTTTTCCTCGCTCGAGTTTATAGCAAAAGAGAGATCTTTACATTATAAAAAATCTTCTCTTTGGCGAAAAATAAGTTTCATGAGAATGATATTTGAAAATTTATATTTTTCTTCATTTAGAGTAAGTTACTGCTCCACCTTAATTTTCGAAAATGCAACGAGCAAGTGATAAATTAAATGCCAAGTCATGTCACAATGATATAGTTTTATATGTCAAGTCATGGCACATTCATACGTGATACGACGTGTTACTTTATATGCTTTTCTTATTTGTAAATTGTCCTCTCCTTTTTATTTTTAACACGAGTGATTTGTTAGAAATACAAAGAATACAGAACTTATATTTTATATTGTGAAAAAACGATCGAATTGGAGCAATAACAGAGCCACATTAATCTTTGCGAGGTTCATCTAGGATCAATGCAAAAAATATCTCTTTCTTTTCGAATGAAACAACAACAATAAACCAGTATAATTTTATAAGTGGAGTCTGAGAAAGATAGTGTTGAGGTTTTTTGGTTTTAAGATGAAATAGTCTTAAAATGAGGGTGAATGGGAAATGGAGGGAAAATGAAATTTTTGAGTAAAATTTTAAGCTTCCCCCTCTTGACAATGAGACATTGTCCCATATTGGAAGAGGAAAAGAGTTTTGGTGGGTATATATATAATTGCTCTTCTTGTAGCTCTTAAAGAGTTAAGAAGAAAGCAAGCCTTGCGCCGTCGTCGTCGTCGCTCGCTCGGCTCGGCTTCGGCTGATTTGGATTTGGATTTGGATTTGGTCAAATGATCGATTGATTGATTAATTTTTTGGATCTGTGTATAACAGCCGCCCCATGGAGGGTGGACGTTTGATCTTCTTCAACACTGGTTGCTATATATATGAGCATCAGTTGTTGAAGAAAGACACACAACACAATACACAACACAAAGAAACTGAAAACGTTGGCTATACATTGCATTCCCTCCTCTCAGCATTTCCATTCGATTTTCTGAGTTTCTCCTCCTTTGTTCTGTACTGTTTTAAACTTCAAACAAAGTAACTGTAAGTGTGATTTGCTACCGAACTATGTGTTCGCCGAAACACTGAGGTTTGAAGTACCGCTACACTAGTGTGTGATTCGTTCTATCGTGGGAGGAAATAATCTATAACCTTGGGTACTAGGAGGGGATTAAATTCCTTAAGGAAACACTGTGAATTCAATGAGACATTGTCCCATATTGGAAGAGGAAAAACGTTTTGGTGGGTATATATATAATTGCTCTTCTTGTAGCTCTTAAAGAGTTAAGACGAAAGCAAGCCTCGCGCCGTCGTCGTCGTCGCTCGCTCGGCTCGGCTTCGGCTTCGGCTTCGGCTTCATGATAGATTAATTGATTAATTTTTTGGATTCATGTATAACAGCCGCCCCATGAAGGGTGGACGTTTGATCTTCTTCAACACTGGTTGCTATATATATGAGCATCAGTTGT
>AWOL01S0001187.1:0-12905 GCA_000715115.1 Nicotiana otophora | reverse complement strand
CTCTAATTTGATATTTCGTAATTGTTTGAGGCTTTAACTGATATTATGGCTGTCCTTACTTGCATTATTGCTCGTTTCTTTGAGAGAGTGTTTAGTCATATATACTCGTACTATTCAACAGTACTAACATCCCTTTTACCGGGGGAGCTACATCTTTAATGGATGCAGGTGGTTCCACAGAAGGCGACACTGATCAGCGATAACACTACACTCTTTTCCCAGATGATTTGGTGAGCCCCACTTCACTCAGGGTCATGTATCTTTTGTTCATTATATCACCATGTTTTGAGGTATAGCTGGAGCCTTGTTGCCAGCACTATCATTGTACTCTTATATAGCTAATAGAGGCTCCGTAGACATAGAGTGGGTGGTATGTTGGTATATGGAAAGTCAAATTGGTAATGTTGTAATTATATCACACGTTCCACATCAAACTATAAGTTATTAAAACCTATAGACATGGTCTCTAAGTGATTTACGCAATAGGAGGAATGAAAACCATTGGGAATACTCAGAATTGCTCGTGTTTGATCCTACTGGCATGCTTTCTAAGCAAGTAGCAGTATTTTATAGCTAGGTTCTAATAGTTGGCAGTTGAAAACTGATTCTGTAACACTTCATCCCTATAGGTATGTTTTCTAGGCGAGCGATAGATATAACAATAGCTGATGAATCAATTAAGATTCTATAGACATGATATCTAGACGAGGACTAGTAGAGCATAAGCTAGTATAATCATACAGGCATGGTATCTAATGAACATGTTGCCATTATGCAAATTGAAGGATGGTTATTGGCATTTGTTTCCTATAGGCATGTTGTCTAGTGACACATAGCAGTATACATGGGAATAAATACAGTATTTAAGCTCATGCTTTGATAGTAAACAAGTCGTGAGAGTGTGTGATTCCCCTAATGGCAGGATTTCTACTAGTGTACATGGAAATTCCAATAGCATATATGGAAGGTTGGATAAAATAATAAGTAAATCATACGAATATTTTAAGCATGTTTTCTACCCTTTCATGCAAACATTGGAATATACCATTTTCCCAATTTCACCAACACCCCAATTATTTATTACAAAATTATTACATACCAGATGAGGAATATAAGTACAAATATTACACAAGAAATTATAGTAGGCGTACAGCAGGCCCAAAGGAGATACCTAGTATTTCCTAGGCCTTCGACAAACTCCTTCTTCGCAAATAGCATGCCAAGATCAAAATAGGCGACTATGCCCATCAGCACAGCCCAAAAGTCATAGGGGAACTTAAGCCAAACCAAACAGTCACAAATTGCCCATATGACCCAAATATTGAATTACACAGAAATCACTTCCACAACCCATTTTGACGATTATACAAATAATGTGAGGAAGAAAAGCTAAATGCCAGAGATAGCTCAAGTTCTAGCAGCAAAGAGAGTGATCAAAGAACCCCAAATCCTAGGATGTCAGAGTTCACAAGGGTCTCAAATGGACCCCGAGCAGTGCTCACACTAGGGAGGTGAATAGAGAGAGTTTTGGTGGCCTTGGCTTTCAACTGGCCAAGAGTGATAGATTCAGAATAGTATAGGTAACCAATGAGAGTGAGATGACAGTGATAAAGTGATAGAATTTGGAGAGGTGCACTTATAAGTTAGAAGCAGACATAGCAGGGGTGATTAAACAAAGAACATACAAGCAAAGAGAATCAACAAAACACTTAAAGGACAAGTTGATATCACAAGTGCAAACACTTAGCATATTGGGTAGAAAACATTTGTATAAAGCAGGGGAATTGGGCTTTCTGAGACTACAAGATTAACATACAAAGGTGCACAATACCAAACGAGTCTAAAGTAGAGCACTAACTTAAAGGATTTAAAGCCTAGGGGTCCAAATTATGTTGAATATCTATCACAACATTAGAAAGTAGACATGCCAACTTATATCACTAAGACAAAACAGTATCAAACATTATAAGGAAATACACGTTAAGATGGCTACTCTAAAGGTCCCAACTAATCACCAGGGGATACAGGATTAGGCAAACCGAAGACCTAATGAGTGACGAAATAGCATGGGAGCAGGTCATAGCTAGAGTGAAGGTCATATATTAGGACACATTATAGATACGAGTTCGTCATTACAGGAATCCAGAACAAAGCAGGGAAGAAAACTCATGCCAAGCAGTAAATGTAAACATTCAGGTGCCAACACATTAGACTAAACAAACTTAAGAGAGTCTAATTTATTCTAGTTAAGCATAAACATATCTCAGAACTGGCAGATTTAGGTAAAATCAAATGCTAAAGAAGTTCAGATCACATAACGAGTTCAATGCCAACATGGTTGCACATAGAGATGGTCTAGAAACACATTAGGTGATGAAATTTCATAGGTATGAATATGTAAATCATGAACACAGGAGAATAAAATTGCAAAAGCTAAGGAACTTACCAGTTATCACTTGACAAATAGACAAACAAAAAAGAACAAACTCCACAATACTCTGAACGTCAGCAAAGAGCAATACAACATAGAATCCTAGTGCGTCAGAGTTTCCAGTGGCTTCAAACGTACCCCGGGCAGTGCTCGCACCAAGAAAGGTTGAAAATATTGAATTCCGGTGGCCTTGGATTTCAGCCGGCCAAGAGCCAAAGTATAGAACAAGAGAATGAGAGAATAATAGAGTGACAACCTTTAGTTCTTTAGTGAATATCGTGAGAAAGTCTGTTTCAAAGGGGATTGGGGAGGGGTTTATATAGTAGTAGAAATCAAGAAAATAAACAAGGAAACACTGTAAAATCAAACATAAATAAGGAAATAATAACATGCAGAATCAATTTAATCGGAATAGGAAAAAAATTAGGTAAACCCTAGTTCATGATGGAGAAAAAAAATAGTCAAAACTCTCACTGAATCGAACCCGTACGACCTTGCCATGATGCATATGGACGAAATATCATCCAAATACCGAAGAGTGAATCTGATCTCTCTTGATTCAGAGATTGATATTTTCCAAAAAGGAAGAAAGTATTATGTAATACCGTAAATAAGCGTCCGGTAGCGAAGGAACATATGTATGGTAAGTAAATAATGGGTGTATCCCATTGTTAACGGGATTAGGCGAGTGATTGGTGAAGGAAAGCAATTGCGGTTCTTTAGAGAAGAGAGGGGATTCTAGGGATTTCAGGGCGGCGGGTCGATAAGAAATTGTCTAGGGTTTTGGGTAAGGGGGAATATAAAGAAACGGGTAGGTGTGTTATGGGCTGTTGATCATTTGAGATCAACGGCCATGATTGCAAGGGAGACGGGGCAGGTTATTTGAAACGGGTTCCACCTGGGTTGAGGTTAAGGGGTCGTTCGGGTTGGGTTGCTGAAGAGGTGAGTGAGTGGGCTAAGTGTTTGGGCCAAAATTGGTCCGAACATTAGCCTAAAATTGGACCAGTTTTTAAATAAGAGATTAAGGGGAAATAATTTAATAAAATAGTTTTAAATATGGTATATATACAACTTAATACTTTAAAATGATAATAGAAGATTATAAAAAATGTAGAAACTTATTTTGACCTTGAATAAAATGACAAATGCAGTAAAGTTGTAAAATATAGGCAATTATTGCAATGTTGTGCAAATAGCCTAAAATACTAGTGTAAAAAATAAAGTAAAAACATTTGAAACAATGTGATATGGATGCAAATAATAATTTTAGATGATTAAATCATCACAAAATGATTTGAAGGAGTATTTAATAAATATTCAAGTAATTTAAATGTAAGAAAATCAATTTTAAAGCTCTAATAATTATGGAAAATTATAGAAAATGCTTGTATAGATTTTGTAAACAAAATAATGATGCGAAATGATATTTTGAAGGTATATATACTATTTGAGAAAATATGAGGGCAAAATTGTGTATCAACAGCTGCCCCTCTTTACCCGAGAATGATGAAAGAGTTGTCTGATAATGAAAATGATGACCAATTTGGCCGAATTGAGTGGGGAATGATGTGATTTGAAAACATGCAGGCCGAACCTTGGTTTCTGAGTTGCCAACATATCCCTGGTGTTACGGAAATCAGGCCATGTGTAGTTCTATATCCAATGGTGAACGAAACCAATGGAGTTGTTATAGGAATGTTTGCATGTTTCGGAGACGGTTCTTTTGGGTATGATAGTATCGGATGAATTTACGGAGTCATGAATGTGAATTTGAAACGTTACGATTGTGTCACAAGGAAGAAATCTTAGCGGTCACAGAGTAAAAGGTAGACAATTACTGGTAGTTGGTTACGTTTGAAATAATTGAAGGATGTGAATGTTGTGAACGGAAACCGGAGCGAAGATTGCTCCTGTTTGTAGAACCGTTACCTCCTGGATTACCTGCAAAACATAAAACATGGTGCGTGTGAATATATATATATATATAAATATAAATATATATATATATATATATATAAAGGTTATTGCGAAAGTTTAAACGTGATGGAAATTCCCTTTGGACCATGAAGGTTGTCTTTGGACGGTGAGGATGATATCCTTAGACCATGACGTCCTGGGCCATGAAGCGTATGATAAGGGATTCACAGGCCTTGAAATGGTGTCCTCGGGCCATGAGGATGGTACCTCTGGACTATGACGCCTTTGAATTATGATGTGCAATTTTGAGAGATCCTCAGGCCATGGAATGGTGTCTCCCTGCTATGAGGATGATGCCTTCGGACTATGACGCCTTTTGACAAAATGGCGATATTTTTGCCCATGAAAAGATATGATGCCTTGTCATATGCGAGGAAGAGACAAGACAAGGCTTAGTCTTGTGTGAGATGAGGGTGATGCTTAGCCTTAGGTGACCAAAGCGCTAGGTCTTAAGCAGCGTAGTTGAGATAATATTTAGTCTCACACAACGAATGGCAATGCTTAGCCTTATGCAATAAGGGAGGCAGTGCTTAGCCTCATGCAACAAAAGGAGACAATGCCTAGTCTCATGCAGGGAAAGGCAATGCTTAGCCTTATGCAATTATGGAGGCAGTGCTTAGCCTCATGCAAGAAGAGGAGACAAAGCTTAGTCTCATACAGGAAAAGGCAGTGCTTAGCCTCATGCAATTAGGGAGGCAATGCTTAGCCTTATGCAATTAGGGAGGCAGTGCTTAGCCTCATGCCAATAGAGAAGACAATTCTTAGTCTCATGCAGAGAAAGGCAGTGCTTAGCATTGTACAATTATGGAAGCAATGCTTAACCTTATGAATGAAATGGAGACAATGCTTAGTCTCATACAAGGAAAAGAAATGCTTAGCCTTATTCAATTAGAGAGGAAGTTCTTAGCCTCATGCAAGAAGAGGAGACAATGCCTAGTCTCATGCATAGAACGGCAGTGCTTAGCCTTACGCAATTAAGGAGGCAATGCTTAGCCTCATGCAAGAAATGGATACAATGCTTAGTCTCAAGCAGAGAAAGGCAGTGCTTAGCCTTATGAAATTAGGGAGGCAATGCTTAGCCTCATGCAAGAAATGGAGACAATGCTTAGTCTCATGCAGAGAAAGGCAGTGCTTAGCATTACGCAAGAAAAGCAATGATCAACTACGAAAGAGTAAAGTATTTCTTAGCTTGATGTGTTTGCGTTTAGCAACTTGTCGTCATGGAGGTAGTGATTTTGTTGTGCGTATGTATTTGCGAATATTACTGTTGTGTCTATCGTACCTGCATTCAAAGGAAAATTGTGAGTTTTGTGGGGGACGGTTGGCTCGTGCTCTTGATTCCTTGCTTCACCTTTACTCCTGTCTCAAGCTCCTATTTGAGTTACCCTGGGTAACGTCTGGCTGTCATAGAAACAAAGTTTTTGAAATATATGCGTGCATTTGACAAATTATTTGCGAAAATATAATTAATTGAAATGTAGTATGTGATATCAAATAATTTATATGAACCGGTGACTGTGACACATTTAAGAGACATTGCAACCTCCTTGCCTTAGAATCTTTAGGGCTCCCCTCAAAATTCTACCCCAATTTAAATGGAAGTTGAAGTTATTGAGAGCTATTAACAATTTTTGTGGTTGAAGTTGTTAATTATTGGAATATCTTCCCCTTTGGAGTTATTTCTCGTTTAGTTTGTTGTTATTGAGATTCTTGTACACATTGTAGTTGCGTTGTGGGATGTGTTGTGGTGATATTGATATTGTTGTTTTAATAATAATGTGGCATATGGGCACACGTGGGGCGAGTTGATTATTATGTGGTGATGTGATGCGCATGCGGTGATATAAGGATGGTGATATTGATGCGCATGTAGCGAGATAAAGTTAGATTTATACGCATGTTGCTAGTAAGGGAATTACTTGAAGCCACGCGGAAAGATAAGGGTTAAAACGTGTGAAGCTATTTCAGAAAAAATATTTTTAAAATAAATACAAGGCTCATGCGGCGGTATAAGGAAGATTGTGATTGTGACTTGTGAAATGTGAATATGAGTTATGGTACCTCAGTGAGATTCTTGTTGTACATTCTATGTTGGAACGGCATGTTGATTCTAACGATTATTGATGTCCCTTTATTTATTTCACTTGTATTTTGACTATATTCGATCGTTTGTTATTTTATTATATGTTCACTCTTTGTTGTCATTTATGTCTTTTACTTCCGTTGTTAACTTTATATCGATAATCTGTTTCGTTGGCTTCTATTGCTTTTACTTTCTGTTATTAGATCATATCAATATTTTGTTCGAGTTTCTATGTCTAGTAGGTGTCCTGACCTGACCTCATCACTATTAGACGGAGGTTAGGTTTGATACTTACTAGGTACCATTGTGGTGTATTCATGCTACACTTGTACATATGTTTGTGCAAATCCAGATACTCCTGCCCGTGTTGGACACCAGTGAGTTGATTTTGACATTTCGGAGACTTCAAGGTATACCTGCTTGACACTTGCAGGCCTCGGAGTCACCTTCTACTATTGTCTGTACTACTGTTTATCTCCACACCAATACAGATTGTATTTAGAGATTCCTACTGTACTTCTTTAGAGCTTATGACTTTGTACCACTGGTTTTTGGGATTGTATGATTGTGGTGGCACATTGGATTTTTTATGGTATTTATCAGTTTAAAATTAATATCTTAGTCGTTATATCGGCTAAATCCTCATTATGCGTTAGGCTTACCTAGTCTTAGAGACTAGGTACCATCATGATTCCTAATGTGGGATTTTGGGGTCGTGACATTCAGGGAGGTTAATCTTTGATACTTATTGGGTACTCATTGTTGTGTATTTTCATACTATTCTTCTGGACATTTTTGTGTAGATCCAGGTGTTGGAGGCAGTAGACCTAGGGAGTGAGTGCTTACACTGGTGGAGAGGAATCAAGGTAGAGCTGCATGACCGTCGTAGAGCCTTGGAGTGCCATTTTTTCATTGATACTATTATTTTTCACATCCAAACAGTATTGTATATTGATATGTCCTTATGTACTCAGTTAGAGCTCATGACTCTGTACTACTTAGTTTTGGGGAGATGTATTCGGTATTGCTATTTTAGCTGGTGTTAGCTCTATTTCTGCTTTTATACTAAATTTTGCCTTATTATATCATATTTTGCTGATTTAATATTGTTACTAGGTGTTATCACGACCCCTATGCTGAGATTTAGGTCGTGATAAGTTGGTATCAAATCTCTAGGTTCATTGGTTCTACGAGTCATGAGCATGTTTAATAGAGTCTCGCAGATAGGGTACGGAGACGTCTGTACTTATCTTTGAGAGGCTACTAAACTGTTAGGAAATATCACCTTCTTTCATTTTTTATTGTGTCGATTTGTTATTTCAAAGTTTGCATTCTTACTTTTCTATTCTCTCACATATATAAGGATACATTCTACCGGATCAGTTGAGCAAGCACCAGCGCCCCCAATTAGAGTCGCGAAAAGTCGGGGCTGAGGTAGAGGTTGGGTAGGGATATGTGTCACAGCTAGAGAACCTACTTGAGTAGAATAAATGGAGCCACCATTAGCTGCAGTTGAGGAGCAAGGGCCTAACCATGTTGAGCAAGTGGGACCCTCCCGGGCACCGAAGGGGCCTATTGCTACACCAGGGCTCCACGAGACGTTGACACACTTTATGAGTATGTTTGGGAGTTTGGCCTAGGTAGGGTTGATTCTGATTGCATCAACTACTTCACAAAGTGGGGGAAGAGCTCAAACTTTTTCCGCTCGTACACCAAAGCATCCGGCCCATGCTTATCACATACTAGGTGCTTCACTGGTGCAACCAATAGTTGTAGTTAAGACCGAGGTAGGACCAATTGTGTCGGCTAAGGGGTAGAAGAGTTTGGAAAGGTTTCAAAAATTTCATCCTCCCCAGTTCAGTAGAGGGGCTTCTGAGGATGCACAAGGTTTGTTGGATTAGTGTCATCGCATTCTGCATACCATAGGCTTGTTAGAGTCGAGCGGGGTCGACCTTACTATTTTTCAGTTGATGGGGCCGGCATACAGATGATAGCCGACTTATGAAGCGAGTAGGCTAGCTGTCACAGGGCCACTTACATGGTCCCAGTTCTCCGATCGTTTCCTAAGGGAGTTTATTCCACATACCCGTATGGACGAGTTGCACAGCGAGTTTGAGGATTTGCGCCGGGGAACATGACTATGTCCGAGTATGCTATGAGGTTTACAGAGTTATCTCGTCATGCACCTTCCTTGGTTTTCACTAATTGAGAGAGAGTCCGTAGATTTATTGAGATACTTGCCAACTGCCTCAAATTTGGGATGGCACGAGAGATGGAGACGGAGACCGCATTTCATCAAGTTGTGGTGATTGCTAAGAGGTTAGAGCATATCCGCGGGCAGGATAGGGAGGATAGGAGGCTAAGAAGCTTTGTGGTCCTAGAGGATTTAGTGGTTTCTACTCTACATTTCAGAGCCATCATGGCAGAGGATTTGTTTGTCGACCAGTTCAGTCCGCACTTTAGGTTTCCTATAGTGCTCTAGCTAGCTATAGATCTCAGAGCACTCATATCGGATAACCATCTTTCAGTGCACCATATGCACGGAGTTCCTACAATGGTTNATGGAGCCACCATTAGCTCCAGTTGAGGAGCAAGGGCCTAACCATGTTGAGCAAGTGGGACCCTCTCGGGCACCGAAGGGGCCTATTGCTACACCAGGGCTCCACAAGACCTTGACACACTTCATGAGTATGTTTGGGAGTTTGGCCCAGGTAGGGTTGATTCTGATTGCATCAGCTACTTCACAGAGTGGGGGAAGAGCTCAAACTTTTTCCGCTCGTACACCAAAGCATCTGGCTCATGCTTATCACATACTAGGTGTTTCACTGGTGCAACCAATAGTTGTAGTTGAGACCGAGGTAGGACCAATTAGGTCGGCTAAGGGGTAGAAGAGTTTGGAGAGGTTTCAGATATTTCATCCTCCCCAGTTCAGTAGAGGGGCTTCTGAGGATGCACAAGGTTTGTTGGATTAGTGTCATCGCATTCTGCATACCATAGGCTTGCTAGAGTCGAGCGGGGTCGACCTTACTATTTTTCAGTTGACGGGGCTGGCATACAGACGATGGCCGACTTATGAAGCGAGTAGGCTAGCTGTCGCAGGGCCACTTACATGGTCCCAGTTCTTCGATCGTTTCCTAAGGGAGTTTATTCCACATACCCGTAAGGACGAGTTGCACAGCGAGTTTGAGGATTTGTGTCGGGGAACATGACTATGTCCGAGTATGCTATGAGGTTTACAGAGTTATCTCGTCATGCACCTTCCTTGGTTTTCACTAATTGAGAGAGAGTCCATAGATTTATTGAGATACTTGCCAACTGCCTCAAATTTGGGATGGCACGAGAGATGGAGACGGAGACCGCATTTCATCAAGTTGTGGTGATTGCTAAGAGGTTAGAGCATATCCGCGGGCAGGATAGGGAGGATAGGAGGCTAAGAAGCTTTGTGGTCCTAGAGGATTTAGTGGTTTCTACTCTACATTTCAGAGCCATCATGGCAGAGGATTTGTTTGTCGACCAGTTCAGTCCGCACTTTAGGTTTCCTATAGTGCTCTAGCTAGCTATAGATCTCAGAGCACTCATATCGGATAACCATCTTTCAGTGCACCATATGCACGGAGTTCCTACAATGGTTATTCTGGTCGTTCGAGGCAAAGTCAATACCAGCAGCCACGCCCACAGAGAGGTTGTTTTGAGTGTGGTGACACTCGGAACATTGTGAGGGATTGTCTTAGACTTCGGATAAGTGGACCTTATCAGGGTACTCAAGCTATGGTTCACACTCTAATTTGGTTGTTCCACATATGACGAAGTTGATTGAACTTGCAATCTTGTCCTAATTTCCTATCATGGGGAAAATGAAGATTTTTATTAATATTTGACCGAACCCATAGGGATGCCTACATATCCTCTCTTAAATGGGAATCTGGTCAAGCATAGTTCAGTTGCATCAAGTGAAGAAATGTAAGCAATCCTAAACATAGTATCTCTTGACTATGTCTGAGTTGATAGGTTTTGGCCAAATCTCTCCGTCCATATCTGCAAGTATGAGTGCTCCACCTGTTAATACTCGATGAACCATGTAGGGAGCTTGCAAGTTAGGTGAGAACTTCCCCTTGGCTTCATCCTGATGTGGGAAGATCTGTTTTAGCACCAATTGCCCCGGCGTGAATTGCCTTGGTCTATCCTTTTTGTTGAAAGCTCTTGCCATTCTGTTCCTGTAGAGCTGACCGTGACATACTGCATTCATTCTCTTTCCATCAATGAGAGCCAGTTGTTCATAGCGGCTCTGTACCCATTCTGCATCACTGAGCTCGGCTTCTTGTATAATTCTCAAAGAAGGGATTTCTACTTCGACAGGAATAAGTGCTTCAGTGCCATAAACCAATAGGTAAGGAGTTTCCCCAGTTGATGTGCAAACCGTGGTACGATACCCGAGCAGAGAAAATGGCAACTTCTCGTGCCATTACTTGTAATTATCTACCATTTCCCTTAGTATCTTCTTGATGTTCTTGTTGTCGGCCCCTACAGCTCCATTCATTTACGGCCTGTATGCCGTGGAATTCTTATGCTTGATCTTGAAGGTTTCACACATGGCCTATATTAGGTCACTGTTGGGATTAGCGACATTATCGGTGATGATTGACTCTGGCATTTTTAACCGACCAACAATGCGATCCCGAACAAAATCTGCAATGGCCTTCTTAGTTACAGCTTTGTAAGATGCGGCTTCGACCCATTTGTGAAATAATCTATGGCAACTAGAATGAACCTATGCCCATTTGAAGCAGCGGGTTCGATTGGACCGATGACATCCATGACCCAAACGGAGAAAGGCTAGGTTTCACTTGTGGTGTTGAGTTCATTTGGTGGCACTCGTATCATATCCGCATGTATCTAGCATTGTTGACATTTCTGAACATACTTGATGTAGTGTGTTTCCATAATCATCCAGAAATACCATGCTCTTAGTATTTTCTTGGCTAAGATGAAGCCATTCATGTGCGGTCCGCAAGTTTCGGAATGTATTTCCTCGAGCAATCTGGATGCTTCCTTGGCATCGACGCACCATAGTAACCCCAAGTCAGGAGATCTTCTATTCAGAATTCCTCTACTTTGAAAGAAATGGTCGGCTAATCTTCGAAGCATGCACTTCTGAGTATGGCTAGAGTGTTCTGGATATTCTCCTTTTGCCAAATATTCCTTGATGTCATGGAACCACGGATTTCCATCGCTCTCTTCTTCAACACGAGCACAATAAGCTGGCTGTTTATGAATTCCTATTGGGACAGGATCGATGTTCTTATATGGGTGTTGTATCATGGAAGATAGAGTGGCCAATGCATCTGCGAACTCATTTTGAATTCTCGGAACATGTTTGAATTCTATCTTTGTGAACCTTTTGATCAGCTCTTGTACACAGTGCAAATATACAGCTCCCGAACATTTATGTCAATGGCCAACCTGAGTCCCAAGATGCAGGCCTCACACTCCGCCATATTATTGGTGCATGTAAACCTGAGTTTTGCAGATAACGGATAGTGTTGGCCAGCTGTCATACCAAGACAACTCCAATACCTACTAATTTGAAGTTTGCTACTCCGTCTAAGAATATTCTCCAACCATCATATGCTTTAGTGATGTGTTCTCCCACGAGCGACACCTCTTCATCGGGAAAATACGTTTTCAATGGTTTGCATTTTCCATCTACGGGATATTCTTCCAAATGATCTGCCAATGCTTGCCCTTTGATCGCCTTTTGAGATACATAGATGATGTGGAAGTCACTCGACAATATTTGCCACTTTTTTAGCTTACCCACAGGCATGGGTTTCTGAAAGATGTATTTTAGAGGGACTATCATTGATATGAGATATGTAGTGTATGCACAGAAATAATGCCTCAAATTCTGAGTTGTCCATGTCAAAGAACAACAGGTACGTTCCAGCAAAGAGTACCAGGCTTTGTAGGGTGTGAATTTCTTGCTCAGAAAATATATCGTCTGCGCCTTTCATCTAGTCTCATCATGTTGTCCCAAAACGCAGCCATAAGCTCCGTCCAATACGGACAAATAAAGCAACATGGGTCTTCCTGATTCTGGTGGGACCAAAACAGGTGGTTTAGATAAATACTCCTTGATTTTGTTGAAGGCTTTCTAGCATTCTTCAGTCCAGCTTGTTGCAATATCTTTCCTCAACATCCTGAAGATCGGCTCACATATCACTGTTGATCGTGCTATGAAGCGATTGATGTAATTACGACGCCCTAAAAAGCTCATCACATCTTTCTTATTCTTCGAATGTGGCAAGTCTTGGATTGCTTTGACTTTTGATGGGTCTAACTTAATTCCTCTGTGACTAACGATGAATCTTAATAATTTCCCGGTAGGGACTCCAGAAAGCACACTTTGCAGGATTC
>AWOL01S0001186.1:39571-143236 GCA_000715115.1 Nicotiana otophora | reverse complement strand
ATTTTTGGATGTGCTGTATATGTGCTAGTAGCACCACCACAGCGCAGTAAGATGGGCCCCCAAAGAAGGTTAGGAATATATATTGCGTTTGAATCACCTTCTATTATTCGCTATCTTGAACCATTGACGGGAGATTTATTTACTGCTCGATTTGCAGATTGTCGATTTGATGAAACAAATTTCCCACAATTAGGGGGAGAGAAAAAGGAAATCAAAAGAGAAATTATGTGAAAAGTTTCATCATTATCTCACTTTGATCCACGTACCCCTATATGTAATCAGGAGGTCCAGAAGATCATCCATCAACAGAATATAACAAATCAAATGCTAGATGCATTTACTGATTTGAAAAGGATAACTAAGTCGCATATCCCTGCAGAGAATGTGCCTATCCGAATTGATGTCCCAGCAGGACCATCTACTAGCATAAAAACTAGTGAACCTAAAGCACGCCTGAAGCGTGGTAGACCTTTGGGTTCTAAGGATCGAAATAGAAAAAGAAAATTGACAAATGATCAAAATGATATTATGAATGGATCTCCTGAAGAGACCTAAGATCTGATTAGTTCTGAGATTCCTGAAGAAATCAATGAACCCGAGACTCAAGTAAGTGAGGAACTTTTAATAAGTTCTACTAGTGATAGGATTAATTTAAATCGATCTCAAATAGTGGTGGATAATATTTTTGCATATAATGTTGCACTTAACATTATGCAAGATAGTGAGAATCTTGAACCCCGATCTGTCGAAGAATGTCGATAAAGAACTGATTGGCCAAAATGGCAAGAGTCAATTCAATCGGAATTGAAGTCACTTGCTAAAAGAGAGGTCTTTGAACCAGTAGTCCAAACACCTGTTGGTATAAAGCCAGTTGGTCATAAATAGGTTTTTGTGGGAAAAGGGAATGATAAAAATGAAGTTGAAAGATACAAAGCTCGCCTTATTGCACAAGGATTCTCACAACGACCTGGAGTCGATTATGAAGAAACATATTCACCAGTTATGGATGCCATAACATTTCCATATCTCATCAGTTTAGCCTTATGTGAAAGGCTTGAAATACATCTAATGGATGTGGTTACAGCTTATCTGTACGGGTCACTTAATAATGAAATTTACATAAAAATTCCTGAAGGATTTAAAATGCCTGAAGCATATTCAAAATCTCGGAAAATGTACTTAATCAGATTACAAAGATCTTTGTACGGTTTAAAACAATCTGGGCGCATGTGGTATAATCGCCTCAGTGAATATTTGCTGAAAGAGGGTTACATAAATGATGTTATTTGTCCATGTATTTTTATAAAGAAAATGGCTTCAGAATTTGTTATACATGCTGTTTATGTTGATGACATAAATCTTGTTGGAACTCCAGAAGAGCTCCAAAAGGCAAATGAATATCTTAAGAAAGAATTTGAGATGAAAGATCTTGAAAAAACAAAACTTTGTCTTGGTCTGCAAATTGAACATTTAGGAGACGGGATCTTTATCCATCAATCCGCCTATACAGAAAGGGTCTTAAAACGCTTTTACATGGACAAAGCGCACCCATTGAGTACACCAATGGTTGTTCGATCACTTGAAGTGAATAAAGATTTGTTCCGACCTCCAGAAGAGAATGAGGAACTCCTTGGTCCTGAAGTACCCTATCTCAGTGCAATTGGTACACTAATGTATCTTGCTAATGCTACAAGGCCCGACATAGCATTTTCTGTTAATTTACTAGCAAGATATAGCTCTTCTCCTACACGGAGACATTGGAACGGGATTAAGCATATATTGCGATATTTAAAGGGAACTCTTGATATGGGTTTGTTTTATGCTAACAAAGATAGTGCAGATCTTGTTGGTTATGCAGATGCAGGTTATTTATCTGATCCCCGTAAAGCTAGATCTCAAACCGGGTATGTTTTTAGATGTGGAGGTACTATCATATTATGGCGCTCCACAAAGCAATCTATCGTTGCTACTTCTTCAAATCATGCTGAAATAATAGCTATTCATGAAGCAAGTAGGGAATGTGTATGGTTGAGATTAATAATTCATTTTATTCGAGAAAAATATGGTTTGGAATGTTAGAAAAGACCCACAATTTTATACGAAGACAATGCTGCATGCATAGCCCAATTGAAGGGGGGATTTTTAAAAGGAGATAGAACGAAACACATTTCACCAAAATTATTCTACACACACGATCTTCAGAAAAATGGTGACATTGATGTGCAACAAATCCGTTCAAGTGATAATCCGGCAGATGTATTCACTAAATCTTTACCAAATTCAACTTTTGAGAAGATGGTATACAAGATGGGAATGCGGAGGCTTAAATATTTGAAACAAGGTTTTCATTAGGGGGAGTAAAATACGCGATGTACTCTTTTTTCCTTACTAAGAATTTTTCCCACAATGTTTTCCTTATAAGGTTTTTAATGAGGCAGCTAGCAATGCGTATTACTAAATATGTGTACTCTTTTTCCTTCACTAGGATTTTTTTTCCCACAGGGTTTTTTCTAAGTAAGGTTTTAATGAGGCACATTATATTTTAATGAATATCCAAGGGGGAGTGTTATAAATATATTTTATTATAGATGTTCATTTAGTACTCCGTTGTAAATAAGTTTCCTGAAGAAGCTTATCCTTTCGGTACTCCGTTATGGATAAATATTACTTATGGTAGAAGATTATCTATATCTGGCACAACAGCTTAAAGTAGCAGCTTACAAGCAGCTTACACAACAGCTTACAAGCAGCTTGCAGTAGTAGCTTACACAGCAGCTTCCTTCTTCTATAAATAGAGGAGAATTCAGTTCATTATGTACATAAGTTTGAAGTTTGAATAATATATCAGTTTCTCTCTATACTTGTCTTTACTTTACTGTTTTTATTTTATAACAGAATTTGCGTTTTCGCCTTAAGTTTGTTGTTAAGTATTTGATCAAATAGGATCAAGCAGGAACTCTAACTGTGAACCGCTCACCAGCTGCCAACCTCTTTACAAGGTAGAACCAACAAATCAATTTACTTTCACTCGTCGGGCATCCAATTAATGGGAGATCCGATTGAAAACTATTATCGAACATTTTGGCGACGTTGTGTGAGTGTCCATCATCTAAACCGAGATCAAATGGAAAATTAAGTAGCATATGCATAGTCACAATTCCAGCTAGTGTTCTAGCCAATATAGTGTTACCGGTTTCAAGGAAATAAGTAAACAATATTGTATTTGCAAACGGACCATTAAGACGAGTGCAACGCTTGGGGTCATGTAGCTAGGGAACAATTTCCTTTAGTTCATCTTGTACCTCCGCAACACCCAGAATGTCGCTGTAATAGACAATGAGTTTCTTAAGCTTGAATGCAAAATTACTATTGTATCGGTAAGAGTAATCAATGCCAAGCGCAGCACAAACAACTTCGCAGGACTTGGAGTAGCAGTGTCTATTGGACATTGTGTCGAATACCTGGGGTCCAAGAATTGCAGAATATCCCGGTAATGAATCTGTTATGGGGTTTTGTAACATCTCAGAAGGTGCCTCAGAATTGTCCAACAAGAGTGAGTTTCCGACAATCAAATCAGAACGATTGTCGCTGGTACAGTCTATCGCAGCACTGTCCGTTGTATCTTTCAGAGTGGTCTCCTATGTTTTTGCATCATCTGAAGCCCTTGCCTGCCCAGTATCTACCCACTTGCAGTCGTGAAAGCCAAAATCATATGGAAGCGAACTAATAGCTCTATTAGGACCACGAAAATATGCAAAAATATCCCTCTTCGGCAATATGTCAAATACCTTGCAGCCAAACTCCATGTCAAGCTCCTGTCCGCAGGCTTTAAGTGGAAGACTCGGTCGCTTAACTGAGAATGATAGAGGTGAAGATTGAAGCTGCGTTACAGAAATAGAAGCATAGGACACACCATCGGGAATCATTGTTTTGGGTATTGTATCTCCGACAACAAGAACAGGAAGTTGTGAATCGAGATGTGATTTCACGATATTGGCCACCTTGGTGTTTGTATCTCCGACAACAAGAACAGGAAGTCTAGTGCAGAGGTGATAGTTGTAGCATCTGAAATTTCTGGAGCATCAACGAAATCAGTGGAGTCTAATTGCATTTCGTGCAGCACTGACTGCATACGGAAAATAGAAGAGATCATACGAGTGTTGTTCTCTTGCATCTCCTTCACTAAATCCTGTATGGTATTGATGGAAGTATAGATCATGGCATGAGAGTCCAAAGGCATGGAGTACGAGCAACGAGAGCACCAATGTAGTGAACCCATATTATATTGAAATGAATAATGGGAACCACATATACAAACATAAGAGTTCATCTCCAAATAATTACAAATGCTTAAAACAAGTAACCAAATCTTCCATAGGAAGAAGAAATAAAAAAGGGAGAAGGGAGGGAGGTTCCAGATCAATCCTCTAAGAAACTAAGTAAAATAAAATAAACCAAGTTCATAGCTTAAGCCTAATAGAATGTTTCCTATTGTATATATAGGTATATGTTCCATCTAACTCGGGTCCCAAATGTAATTTGCTAAGTTCACTAACAGAACCTATCACCAAAAGCCTTAGTCTTTTGGTCATTTTAATTCATAACAGAACCTATCACCAAAAATACCATTTTCCACTGGCCAACTCTTATCTCTTAATCCCCATAATCAACAAAAGTTCAACTTTCTCTATTCTTGAGTAAGTTTCTGAAACACAAAACAGAAATACACTTGATGAATGTATTTCCATCTTCTGTGTATTTAAAAAACCAAGAATGTTGATCAAAAGAATTTTATTAACAGAGTTTCTCTTCATTTCAACGAACTGGTACTATTTTGTGGGGCTTTCTCTAATCTCATTGATTCCAAATGATTCCTCCCCATTAACAAAAGAAAGATATTATCCCAGCTTGCCCAGATAGAGGTAAGTTCAGACTTTGACCTTAATTTGAGGGAATTTTTTCTAAGCTTGGCTAAATGCAACGTGATTAAGGGTGACATATATGCGATGTGACAAGCGTATATGCATGTACCTAGTTTTAAACATTGCCTTTTTTATCACCATACCGAGCTTCGTTACTGAGTGATTGTCCTTGTTCTTTCTTTTCCTTCTTTTTGTTCTCCTTTTCTTTGACTAAGAGTTTTAAAACTAGAACAAATCTAACAAACATTATCATAAATATAAGTAGCAGATCAATCTACATTTGATACTATCTACAAACATTCAAGGTAAGCTGGAGAAGCTTGTTAAACGTGTGTCACGATTAACCTTCAAGGCAAAATTTACGCACAGAATACATAAAAGCAATAAGCAAGTGGAAATAGGATTATCACAAGTATGTGTCTTGCTCTCTGGACAACAATAAGAAAATATCCTGCTCTCTGGGCATGGAAATAACATTAGCACATCACATGAGCTAATATAATGCTTCATCATTTTGCGCGTGCCATCAGTAGAGGGTCGATTATTTGTTCCTAACATCAGTTTTCACCTCCTGAAAGTTCAATAGTACATAACAGTTAACAAAGCACCTCACTGATACAACATGACAAGTAAAACAAAATGCGTCGATTTAGAAAGCACAGCAAAAGTTACTTCCATTAGCAACTATTTGTCTTGTTTAATCAAGAAAGACAAGCTCCTATTCCCTACCATTTACAGTTAAGACATTTAAGAGGTGCTTCGATTCAAAATCTAAGCATCGAACATGAACAAATTTAATCTATCTAAAGTCTAGCCAGCAAGATAGTGCAGCGTCAAGGGGAATAGTTAAGAATAATAATCCGTGTGCAACATATAATGCTGCGAGACGTCCGTGTGCAACATATAATGCTGCGAGACGTGGGTATTAAGTTGATTTATAGCTATAAGCTTTACATATAACCATGCCCTCTCTTGATACAACAAATCTAACTAGCGACAATTTCCAAATGCACACCCCTCTTGGCTTCATTTTCTTTCTCCATCATATTGCTCCACTAATGTACAGTAAGTTACTTTGGCCTACTCATATCTTCACTGCTTCCTTGGTTTAATGGCTTAGATAGATGCAAAACAGCAAATAAAATCACAATACAAGTCAAGACTAGCGTGTCAAACTCTTGACATTTTTTTCCTACAAGGATTAGTTATTCCTTGTTTGAATTGCTTGACTACACTGACAAGTCAAATCCCCAAAATAACAATAGACAGTTGATGACATAACAAATAAAGTTAGACTCAGAGGCGGATCGGGATTTGAACTTCATAGGTTCAAGCTAGGAATTCTACCAAAACTCGTTTGATTTACTGGGTTTGAAATCAATTATTGGTACTTATTTAGTGAACTTTTTGATGCATACACATGGTCCGAGCCAAAGATACTAGGTTCAAATGAACTCAAACAAGGGTTTTCAACCTTTCATCTCTTACTTGGTGATTACCGATTTACCGTGACACCTAATTATTCTACCTTCCAATATTTTGAAAGACAAAACAGAATATACAAGTATTCTTTAAAAAAGTCAATATTTAGATACAAATTGCCTCTCCATTTCGAAACAAGATATAGATTTACTATATAGTAGGAGCACTACTTGTTTGAAGTAACAACGACGAAAAAAGCAGAACTTTTATCAATTAGAATAGCATGACCCTCCTAAACAAAGCTCATCCTAAATATCTTTCTCCAATATTACCTTGGTCTTTGATACTCCTACCACGCTCTCGTGATTATGGTAGCTAAATTCACTTCCTAAAATGCTTTTTCCTACAGATACTCTTGCTCATGTCAATCATACAGCCAAAGTGATACAGATTCAACATTTGATTGACCAAATACGTAAAAGAATGAGGACGTACTACCGAAGAAAATACAAAATTAGCTATTAGCAAATAAAAGCAGTCAAAACACCAAAATTAGCCCTTAACAAATTAAGCAATTATCTATTTGCAGCAAGGAAAAACACCAAAACTAGATACTATGTCATAAGTCATAACTTAACCCTTCTTCAATAGCTCCTGAGTATCCACTTTCCCCCTATTAAGTTTTCCCTTGAAGAAGAATACTCAAAGAAGCCCCCCTAGATCAAACAATAACACTGGCAATGGCTATACCTAGGCATTATTGGCGCAATTACCCGCCACAATTTCCATGTCTAGAGGCACATCCCTATTAAAACACAGGTCAGGAAGAGAAACAACATCCATAACCATTTAGATTGAAGTCAAAGACACCGAGCACTACAACCAAAATAACAGTTCTTGCAAGTAATATTGTTTCATGAAGATACTGCAAAAAGGGAAAATGACTAACAAGATCACAGGCAGATGATTAAAAGATGTCCTTTTACACATGCGTATCTTGTTCTATGCCTGAAAAGAAAAGAAATAGAATTTAACAGCACTAGTAAAAAATGCACAGAAGTGGAACTCTTACATGTCATTAGCTACACAATTGTCATTCACCTGAGTGCTTTTAACCTTTATTGTTGCATCCTTGGTTCATTTTGTAAAAATGGACAAACTAGGCTTTCGACACAGATTCCATCAGAAAAAGAGAAATAACTTTTAGAAATCTTTGGGTATCGTAACGAGTTAGCCTTTGGATTGTATATCATGAATCTTGATCCAAGCGCAAGTAAAATTTCACCTTTATTTGACTTGCAAAACAATGGAGACCGCCCATGCTTAGGAATATCCTCATCAAATTTGATGGTATAAATTTTTGCCCAAGACTCTTTGACCCCATATTCCTTCATAACCCACACATCGGCCCAAGTACTTTGATAAGTACGAAACACGGAAAGATAACTTCCCAACACTCCAAGCTTAAAATAGAACTCATTTTCTCCATGGCAAGGCTGTTCAAACATTCCCCATTTCTCATCAGCCAAATCAATAAAAATGATGTCCCCGTCATTACTACCAGGATGAGCACCAGACGTAATCCAATGAAGCTTCCCATTCACCAACTTACCCAAACAAGAGTGTATCTTCCCACATTGGAAACCATCAATTCCCTTCCAAGAATCACTCTTTAAACTATATATTTCGACCCTAACATCACATGAATTGCCACCATTAATAGCCTAGAACATATGCACTACCTTATAATCATCATGAACCTCATCATATCCAAAACCCCAGAGGTAGAAGACACCCTTTGGTGCAGCTATAAAAGCAGTACAATTTTTTAACTTCCTCATAGATGGATTCCATAGAAGCATATTATTTGGCCCAGTTCTAAGACAGATCAACCCATTTACAGAACCGACAATACTGAAGTAGCCTTTCGTGGGAAAATCCAAGTTGGTCGCCTCCACAGACTCATCCTCATAAAGTAAAGACCTAACAGAATATACCTTAAGACCTTTATCTAAACCCAACATAAGCCTGTGGTGGGTGCATTCTGTGTTATTAACACATGTACTGAGATGGGTATTGACAAATTCAGGGCTAGAGATTAAGGAAAGCCAAGATTTTGAAACACACCTGAATTTCAAGAGTGATTTCACAGGAAGCCTTAAGAGTATTTCAGTAATGAGTTCTGGTGGAAGAATAAGTACTCTGTTAAAGCTTGAATCTTGTATTGAAGATGACGAAAGTTGAGAATGGTTCATAGGTTTGCTGTGTTGTGCGCGCCGATCGGAGGCTTCATCTACTTTGGATTCCATTTGGGTTGCACAAATTTGAGGGTTTTGCTGTGCAGAGAAGGCTGGTACCGTGAAAGTCAGAGGTCTTTCTTACTATTTATACAGTTGAGAGGTTCTTCTAAAATCTAAATTGAACCTATACTCCTATTTCTTTTGGTTGTATAGTTGTACACGTTATTTTTGGGCTAAGTTGTTGGACTTGGTAAGGCTTTTGGGTTGGTGATTGCGAACTCTACCTTTTCGAAGAGAGAGGAGCATTTGGTTACTTTTCAAAATACGGTGGCGAAGACTCAGATTGACTATCTCCTCCTCAGGAGGTGTGACAGAGGGTTGTGCAATGATTGCAAGGTGATTCCAGGTGAGATACTCGCGATGCAGCATGTGCTCTTGATAATGGACGTTGGTATTATGTTGAAGAGGAGAAAAAGGTGTGCTCGAGGAAGACCGAGAATCAGGTGGGGAGCCTTAACTAAGGATAAAGCCCAAGAGTTAGAGGGGCGGTTGTCGGCTATGGGAGCTTGAAGGAGCAGTGGTGACGCGAGCACTATGTGGTCAACGACAGCAGACTGTATAAGGGAGGCTGCGAGAGAGGTGTTAGGAGTCTCGACGAGCGTCGTTGGCGGGTACAAAGGAGACTGGTGGTAGAATGAAGTGGGTCCAGGGTAAAGTGGAAGCGAAGAAAGTGGTGCGCCTGAAGTTAGTGGGGAGCATAGGTGAGGATGAGAGGCGTGCGTGCATGGAGAGGTATAAGGTAGCTAGGAAGGAAGCTAAGCTGGCGGTCACAGAGGCTAAGACTGCAGCTTATGGTCGTATGTACGAGGAACTGGGGAAAAAGGCGGGGAGAAGAAGCTATTCCGGCTGGCCAAGTTGAGAGAGAGGAAGGCTCGGGATTTGGACAAAGTGAGATGCATCAAGGACGACGATGGTAGAGTATTGATGGAAGATTCCCAGATTAAGAAGAGATGGCAGACTTACTTTCATATACTTCTGAATGAAGAAGGAGATCGGGATATCGTGCTAGGTGAATTGGAGCATTTCGAGAGTCACCGTTACTTTGGGTACTGCAGGCGCATCAAGGTGGAGGAGGTCGTGGGAGCTATGAGTAAGATGAGTAGGGGCAGAGCGACAGGGCCTGACGAGATTCCGGTGGAATTTTGAAAGTGTGTGGGGAGAGCAGGTTTGGAGTGGTTGACTAGGTTGTTCAATGTTATATTTAAGGCAAAGAGGATGCTGGATGAGTGGAGGTGGAGTACGGTAGTTCCATTGTATAAGAACAAAGATGATATCCAGAGTTGTAACAATTATATGGGTATCAAATTACTGAGTCATACCATGAAAGTGTGGGAGAGGGTGGTTGAAGCGAGGGTGAGGATGTCGGTGTCTGTTTTCGATAACCAGTTCGGGTTCATGCCGGGTCGTTCTACTACAGAAGTTATATACCTTGTTAGGCGGTTGGTGGAACAATACAGAGATAGGAAGAAGGACCTACACATGGTTTTTATTGACCTAGAGAAAGCATATGACAAGGCTCCTAGAGAAGTTCTCTGGAGATGCTTGGAGGCAAAAGGTGTATCAGTTCCTTACATTATGGCGATTAAGGACATGTATGATGGGGCTAAGACACGAGTAAGGATAGTAGGAGGCGACTCTGAGTATTTTGCGGTTATTATGGGGCTACATCAGGGCTTCGCGCTCGGTCCGTTCCTATTCGCCCTTGTGTTGGACTCGTTAACACGCCATATTCAAGGAGAGGTGACATGGTGCATGCTATTCGCCGATGACATAGTTTTGATTGATGAAACGCGAGCCGGTGTTAACGAGAGGCTGGAGGTTTGGGGACATGCTCTTGAGTCTAAGGGTTTCAAGCTGAGTAGGACGAAGACGGAATACCTGGAGTGTAAGTTCAGTGCTGAGCCGGGGAAGTGGGCGTGGATGTGAGGCTTGACTCACAAGTCATCCCAAGTAGAGGCAGCTTCAAGTACCTTGGGTCGGTTATCCATGGGGGATGGGAGATCGATGAGAATGTCACACACCGTATTGGGGTAGGATGGATGAAATGGAGGTTAGCATCTGGAGTCCTGTGTGACAAGAAAGTATCACCGATACTCAAAGGTAAGTTCTATAAAGTGGTGGTTAGACCGGCAATGATGTACGGGGCTGAGTGTTGGGCTGTTAAGAACTCACATATCCAGAAGATGAGAGTAGCAGAAATAAGGATGTTGAGGTGGATGTGAGGGCACTCTAGGATGGATAAGATCAGGAATGTTGATATTCGGGAGAAGGTGCGTGTGGCTCTCATTGATGACAAGATGCGGGAAGCGAGACTCAGATGGTTCGGGCATGTACAAAGGAGGAGCCTAGATGCCCCACTAAGGAGGTGTGAGCGGCTGGTTGTGGAAGGCACGAGAAGAGGTAGATGGCAGCCGAAGAATTATTGGGCAGAGGTGATCAGGTAGGACATGGCGAGGCTTCAGATTTCCGAGGACATGGCACTTGATAGGAAGATGTGGAGGTCGAGTAATAGGGTTGTAGGTTAGGAGGTAGTTGAGTCTTGTCTTTCGTACCGTTGTGAGACTAGTCTGGTAGGGTTTTTTTCTAAGCTAGCTAGTGGCAATGTCGTGTCTTACTATTTTGCGTTTCAGTGTCGGACCTATTTACTAGTTATCGTTTTTGTTTTTCCTTTTTTTTTTTCGTTTTTGCTTTGCATCTTTCTTCTGGATTTCATGTTATTCCTATTTTTCCTATAATTTTTGTGGTGATACTGATATTGTCTTATTTTGTCTTTTTGTCCTCGTGAGGTGAGGGTCTTTCGGAAACAGCCTTTACCTCTTCGGGGTAGGGGTAAGGTTTGCGTACACACTACCTTCCCCAGACCCCACTAGTGAGATTTCACTGGGTTGTTGTTGTTGTTGTTGTTGTTATTTTTTGGCAAGTACACAGATATATACTATTTAGAGATTAGTTAGTACTTATTTTATTTTGAAATTATAAAGTAATCTCATCTTCAGGTTTTGTCACGAAAAAATCTAAAATTCAATACGTATTGTTAATTTTTAAATAGCAGTCCTGACTACCTGGTGTCATTTCTAAGAGTATTATTTTTTGGGAACTTTTTCTATAAATAAGAAATTTTAAAATTATTTACCCAATTTATTTAAATTTTCCTATTTACCCGATTCAACTTAAGCAATGAACAAAAACAAAAATACCATAGTTAACTTATCTGATGTCTAGACGGTGCAACTTCAAGTGGTATATGTTGTCCATTATAAATATCAAAAGAATTATTAAAGTTAACAATAAGTCACAAGCAGTACTCAGGCCAATCCACTTATCATATTATGATGTCCAAAATGAGTAGTTAGGTAATTTAAAACTGGAGCTTCACATGTCATTAGCTGTGATCTTCTCTCAATAACGCTAGTATAAAAGTAGAGTTTTCCTATAACAGTTACCTCAGTGAAAATAAGTTTTTTAAAATTATAATTGATAAAATCTAATTTAAGATCAACAATGTCTCAAAAAAGATTAAATGAGTTGCCTATATTATCAATTTAAAGGAATTATTAGAAGAAAGCGATTATAAAAAATAATATAAACAACTTTACATCTCAAACAGCTAGAAAAATAGATTTCAAATAAAACTATAAATTACTACTTTCTTTTAAAAATTTAGGCATCACATTAAACTTTAGCTTTAGGTCACACATGTGATTAGCCGCCCTTCACACACTCCTTCTGATTTTCTCTTACTTCCTCAATTGAATGGCTCACAACAAATGCAAATCAACAAATAGAATCATAATATTAGTCAATGCATGTGTGCTAAACTCTTGACAATGTTCTTCTGCAAGGATTAGCTGTTTTCTTTCATTGTCTTGTTTGGCTACAGTGGCTAAGGTCAAAATTCTAGAATAACTCAATACATAGTTGATAGCATAACAAATAATAGAGATTTATCACTTTTTTTAATGAAAGGTAAAGACATTTAACATTACGTATGTCAATGTGTTGCTCCCAAACGCACACGCAAGTATACGTGGTCGTACAAGTAATAAAATGATAAGTCGAGTGTCGAATCCACATAAACTTGTATCAACTACCCACTAAAATCACCAAGATTGTTATTCAGTCAAGCCAAAATCGAGTTCAAGAATGTGATTATAGTAAACTATAATTCTAAGTAGTAACTAAATTATCAAGTAGTAAAACAATTGTGGTGTATTCAGTGGAGACAAATATTCCAGGATTGTGATCGATTCACCAATCCTATTATGTTCTAGTTAACTCTCCCTTTCATACAATTCACTCATTGTTGCTAATTAATCGAACAATTGCTCTCATAGCCTTCTACCGAAGTACTACTCGTCTATTCAAAATAGATTAACACCTATATTCCTATGGAATCAACNTATCAAGAACGCATTAAGATTACAATATTTAATTAAGCACAGTGACTAGGTATATTCCTATCCTAACTACAAATCCGCCCCCCCAAGAGTTAAGATCGTGCTCTCTTCAATTCTTCTCTAATCTAAACATGGCTTTCCCAAGCATAGCATAGATAGTAAATAGAACCTAACTGCTGACCAGATAATTAAGCAATTAATCACAGAATTGAAGATACAATCACATATTAGTGAATTATAATTAAGGTTAAGTCAACGTAAAATAATAATATTCATGGCTAAATCACAACCCCTGAACTATGGGTTTTTAGCCACTCATGTTCGTAGTAATAATTTTTCATGTATTGTGCATAAACAAATTATAAAGAAAAGATAAAGGGATGAAGAACTCGATGATTTTCTTCTCCACAAGTTGTCCACGTGATTCTCTTGCCTCCGGTCGTCAAAAAACACCTCTAAGGTAGGCTTTACCAATTGAGATTTGGATTGTGAAACTACCTGGATCCTTCAATTTCTGAGGTAGCTTGCTTTGGATTCTAGAGTTACATTCCTCAGTGAGTGCCACAGTCTCGAATTCAGTCAGCCTCCTTTTATTTGCCACTATGTCCTTGATGTATTTTGCATATTTGGGTACTTCTTGCAGGATGTCTACCAATGAAATATTTATTTGCACCTGCTTTAAAATATCATGAAAATTTTTATACGCGGCATTATCCTTCACTTTCTGCAATCTTTGAGGGAACGGAGGTGGTGGCCTCGCAACTAATGGTAGGGGTTGCTTAGCCACCGCCTCTTCAACTGGCTTCTCAGACTCCTTTGATTTTTCTGATTCTGACTCTATAGTGGCCGACTTCTCATTAAAGGTTACTTGTTTTCTCTTTTTCGACTGGACTTCTTCTAATTGTCTCTCATTCCTCAATGAGACAGCATTAATAGATGCCTTAGGATTAGCCTCAGTGTCACTTGGAAGAGCTCCAACTGGTCGACTATTTTGGGCACTGGCAAGTTGTCCTATTTAGTGCTCCAAATTTCTCATTGCTGCGGCTTGGGCTTGCTGGTCAGCCATCAATTTCTTCATCATTTTCTCAAGGTGACTTGTTGAGTTTGCATGTTGTTCATTCTGAGTTGGTCTATATTGTTGTTGAGGTGCTTGTGGTTGGTATTGAGTTTGAGCACCTTGGTTTCCACCCCAAGAGAAGTTTGGGTGGTTCCTCCAGTTGGGATTGTAAGTATTTCCATATTGGTTTGTCTGGCCCCTATTTGCATTACCCACAAAGCAGACAGACTCTGGATTAACTGGGCATAAGTCGCTCGTGTGACCCTCTTCACATACTTCACAAAACACTTGAACCTGTTGCACTGGTTGAGCTTGCTACTTGTTAATAACCAAGGTCATCTGATTGACTTGGTTGGTTAGTGTAGAAATTTGCGCTGATAATGCCGAGACGAAATCTAACTCGAGAACTCCTGCAGATTTTTGCACTGTGTGTCTGCCCATTTCTCCTTGTCAATCCGGATTGCTTTTGAAGAATTTGTTCAATAATGCATATATCTCGTCAAAACGTTTCTCTAACACTTGACCACCAGCTACAACATCTATCACAATTTTTGTCTCAGGATATAGCCCTTTTATGAAAGTGTGAGCTAACACTTTGTTTGTCTGATTATGATGAGGACAATCTCTGAGCAGCCCCTTGAACCTCTCCCAAGCTGAGTATATATATTCCCCCGCTTTCTGTTTGAAGGTGACTATCTCACTTCTGATCTTTGCAGTTTTGCCTAAAGGGAAGAACCTTGCCAGAAATTTCCTTGCCAAATCATTCCATGATGTAATAGAATTAGCTGGTTCTACCTTTAGCCATTGCTTGCTTCGCCCAACAGAGAGAATGGGAAAAGTGTGAGCTTCCCATAGTCTGGAATGACTCCGTTAGTGATGTACGTATCACTAATCTTCAAGAAGTTCAGGATATGCTGTTGTGGATCCTTGTGTGGAAGACCCATAAACTGTCCATTCACATGAAGTAGCTAGATCATGCTCTGTTTCAGCTCAAAGTGCCCAGTAATTCTGGGCTTCACAATGCTGGAGGTGATATTAGCAATGCTGGGCATCGCCACCTCCTGAACAACCATGTGTTGCTCCTCTGCCATGTTCACAGGAAATTGAACGAGTGCCTGAAGATTATTTGTATCCCTTGCTTCCGTCAACCTCCTATGAAATATTATCTCAGGTTCGGGCTCAAAGACTTGAAGTCTGTCCTGGCTTTTGACCCTACACATTCAATCAAAGTTCCTAAGATCAGAGCAACAATCAAGTAACGTTAGACTTGATGAAATAAACAATTAAAGCAAAAACTAGAAAGTAGTCGATATACAAATCCCCGACAACGGCGCCAAAAACTTGATGCTCCCAAACGCACATGCAAGTATACGTGGTCGTTAAAGTAATAAAATGATAAGTCGAGTATTGAACCCACATAGACTTATATAAACTACCTACTAAAATCACCAAGATTGTTATTCAATCAAGCCAAAATCGAGTTCAAGAATGTGATTATACTAAACTATAATTCTAAGTAGTAACTAAATTATTAAGTAGTAAAATAATTGTGGTGTATTCAGTAGAGATAAATATTCCAGGGTAGTGATCGATTCACCAATCCTATTATGTTCTAGTTAACTCTTCATTTCATACATTTCACTCATGGTTGCTAATTAATCGAATAATTGCTCTCATAATATTATGTGAATATGAGTATGAATTAAGTATTGGAACTTATATTATGGTGATTGGAAGCCATAAGTTCCCAATTTAAATACATAACCATTGTAGAGATTGAAAGGTGATCATTTGATGAAATTTTGTTGGTTGGGTGTGGATGGATGGTCATGTATGTGATGTTAGAAGTTATGAATTGTTTACGAATGATGGTGGGATAAATTGTTAGGAAATGGTAGTAGTTAGACGAACTAATTTTATGGTTAAGAGGTGTAGAGATTCATGCCTACTAGGTGTTTGATAAATGGCTTAAATTATGAATCTTGTTACTAATATTGGTCCCATTGGATGTTGTTATTATTGATGGAAGTTGATAAGAATTTCGGAACATTTTAGAGTTTAAGGAAAGCTCTGTCACGCCCCAAACCTGAAGGGACGTGCCTTCTTCCGAAGTACTACTCCCCTATTCAAAATAGATTAACACCTACATTCCTATGAAATCAATCTATCAAGAACGCATTAAGATTACGATATTTAATTAAGCACGGTAACTAGGTATATTCCTATCCTAACCACAAATCCGCCCCCCCCCTAAGAGTTAAGATCGTGCTCTCTTCAATTCTTCTCTAATCTAAACATGGCTTTCCCAAGCATAGCATAGATAGTAAATAGAACCTAACTGCTGGCCAGACAATTAAGCAATTAATCACATAATTGAAGAAACAACCATATATTAGTGAATTGTAATCAAGGTTAAGTCAACGTAAAGCAATAATATTCATGGATAAATCACAACCCCAGAACTATGTGTTTTTAGCCACTCATGTTCGTAGTAACAATTTTTCAAGTATTGTGCATAAACAAATTCTAAAGAAAAGATAAAGGGATGAAGAACTTGATGATTTTCTTCTCCACAAGTTGTCAACGTGATACTCTTGCCTCCGGTCGCCAAAACACACCTCTAAGAATGGTATTTAATGATTATTTATATGTGTAGGGAAGAGACCTAAACGGAATAACCAAGTCCAAAATCAAATAGGAGATAAAATAGGCAAAACGCACGCCTCGTCTCGATGTACACTGTGCCTCGCAAGCTCTGTAGCGAGCTCCTCCTCGCTTTAGGCCTCGTGTCGCACTCTCAAACGCGAGCTAGAAAGCTTGCGTCGCATGTTCTATCGCGAGCATTACATCTCGCGTCGCCTGCTTTTTTTCATTTTTCATTCTGTTGCTTTGTCTTTGATTAGAAGCATTTGGATATAAGACACGACTTTCACTGCTTCGTCCCACTTTCAATTCTTCTTTCTTTTCTTTTCAATTCTTTCTTTCTTCTTTCGTTCCAATTTCAATTCTTGCTTTGTTTCTTTTTTTTTTTTTGTCTCTTCAATCATTGCTCCATATAGCATCATAATGCTTCTAATTAATAAATAATCATGGTTCATTCTTGTAGCGTATAAAATACTCATAAAATCTTTACTTTGCTCCCAATTTCGTGTTCAACATACCTACACATAAAATAAACTCAATCAAGTATAAATATAGTATAGTTTTGCATTAAAGCCCCAAAATGCAAGGTAAGTAATACACTAAAAATATAGAATTATAGCCAAACATCACTACCCCATACTTAAACGTTGCTCGTCCTCGAGCAAATTAAACTACGCTTTATATAGACACGACTTTTTGAAACCATTATCTTAACTCATCACACCAAGAATCTTTAAAATAGACTAAGCACAAGGGTGTAACATCTTCACCTCAAGATTTGACTCGCAAGTATCATGCATTATTCACAACTCACTCACTTACTCTAACATAGAGGTCAATGACATTACCTTTCCTTCATGAATCAAGTGCCCTCACATAACAAAAGAGATTAGTTTCACACACAATAAAATTTAAGAACAACTAGGAACTCAAGATGGAAAGAACTCACTCACTCTCAGAAATAACATTCATATGCCACAAAAGATGCACCATAGGCTTGCCTGTAGTGTATTACTCTACTAATCAAGCTCATTCGATCTATGATCAAGTAGGACTTTAATTGGTTGTAATGTAGGCTGCGGGTCGGGTAGGATACATTTGGATATAAGAGTGACTACACCTCCCTAAGTACTTTAATACGTATACTTTAACATTCAAACCCCATACTTATGTGATTATGTCAAACCATAACTCTACCTTTATATCAATGTATATTAACTCCATACTTCTTTAAGCACAATTACATTAAGAGTCACCACTATTAAGGAGTATTTTTCACGGCAATACAATTATATTTTTCTTTTTTTTTTCAATTCAAGTGGCTCTTATTTTTTCAAAACAGTGCACCTTTCTCCTTATTTCATTAGTTTCACTCAAAAACCAAACCAACCACCCTACACTTTAATTTTTACAAAGTTCATAACAATTCAAGTGCTCGTGAGAGGTTAAAAGGTTCAAAAAATTGGTTAATTTAAACAAATAGGTAAGGCTTGTAATGTGGTTGCCAAGGAAACAGGATTACAGGCTCAAAGGGGTTAACTAGTTACATAACAATTAGGCGGGTAAACTACACACATCTGGCTCAACAAAGAAACACATATATTACTTCTAAGACTAAACAAAACTACAATTTCGCTTTGCAAACACACGGGGCAAGTTCTAGAAATCAAATGCAATGCACAAAATAACACACAAATCTCTCACACACATGACACATAACTCACTTAGGATTGGACTCATCAAGACACTCTAATCAAAACAGTTAAACAAAGTTAAGATCATACGATCTAAGGTACTTATACAAGAGTCAAAAACTGAGCTTAAGCGTCACAACCAATGTACTCACTATTCTCAAGGCATAACAAAGTCAAGAGATATTGCTTCAATTCAATTCATCTCCCAGTGGCTCCTACTCCTAAAAAAATAAAACTATCTACACCCGATTTAAACAAAACCCTTGGAAAAAAACCACGGCACAAGGCAAAACCAAGGGGGAGTTATTACACTACCTAACAAAAGAAATCTTTTTGTCCTTTTTCTTTAGACTTAAATCCCTCAAGAAATTTGTCGAATGAGATCCATCGTCGGAAAAAATTCAATTTTTCTACTTTTTTTTTTGTGAATTGTTACTAAAATAGTACACAACTACGAAAACAAAAATAAAAAATTAATATTTTTCTAATATCCTACTACTAATTATCTAGAGAATTCTCCAGCCCCACACTTAGTGCAATGTCCCCAAAACAGATACTATAGACAATGGCAGATTTAAAAATTTACGTTTTGAGCGTATGGGTGCTGAAGCATTCATTGGCTTTGGCCAGGTTGTGTTATATATTCGTAGATAATACTTAAAAATTTAAATAATTGAAGCATTCACTATGATCATGTTTGATCACTGTAAATTTATACTAAAATAAGTGAAGTACCCGATCTATAAATACTGGATCCGCTACTGATTAAGCCCTCGATCAAACAGCAACCACGGGAGGGACCTTAGCGTTATTGGCCCATTCACCTGCCTCAATTTCCATGTGACTGGTGCTCTTTAGCAATACTTGAAAAGAAAATTATTTGTTACTCCATTGTTTTGAGCGCAATCGAAATGGAATCTGAGGGAGACGAAGCCTCTCTTCTCCACCCAAAGCGGAGCAAACCCACTAACCATTCTCAATTTCCATCAACTTCAATGCAAGAATCGAGCTTAAAAATCCCTATTCTGCCAGCAGAGCTCATCACTGAAATACTGTTAAAGCTACCAGTCAAATCCCTTTTACAATGCAGGTGTGTTTCGAAATCTTGGCTCGCTTTAATCTCTATTCCTGAATTTATCAAGACTCATCTCAGAATGTCCGCTAATAAGAAGGACTACACCCACCATAGGCTTATCTTCATTGGGCTAGTACTACCTCTCATGATTTTCATTCCTTTAGTGGTTGGGATGTCAGTTACATTGATTTGGCTGATGGGAAATGGGGAAAAATGGATACACCCTGCTATGGAGAAGGAGACTTTGAATTTATGCCGTGCTTGGGAGTCTTGGGAAGTGATCTTTCTGTGTTTTGTGATAGTCGGAAGACTGACACAGATGTATGGGTTATGAAGGAGTATGGGGTTAAAGAATCTTGGACAAAGATGTTTACCATCAATTATCGTGCTGATCGTGTGGGGAATATGCTCGTTCCACCCTTTTGCATGTCAAGTGAAGGTAGAATTTTGTTTGAGGATGGATCAACTTCATGATTTATAATCCAAAGGATGACTCGATCAGATATCGAGAGGTTACCAACTGTGATTCCTTTTACTGGTCAAACATCTACATTGAAAGCCTAGTTTGGCCCAATTTTACTGAATAAAGTAATGATGCAACAACAAGGAAGGCTGAAAATTTTCAGATGAAGACAATTAGTAAGAGCTCTCTAAACATTTTTCTCAAGTGCTGTTACATTTTGTTTTTATTCTCAAATATAGCACAAAACGTTGCATATTACGGATATCTTTGAACTAATACCTGCTTGGAGATTTTGTTAGTCCTTTTTTCCTTTTTGCTTCACCAAAAAACAATATTTTGCAAGAACAGTTATATGCTTGAGGTCTTTGGTATCCTCACCGTCAAACTTAATGACACTCAACATTATTTCGCTTCTGGAGCAGTACTTTAAGTGGGATATTGTGCCTCTCGACAGAGGAAGTATAAGGAGCACCAGGGACATTTAAATCATGGCAGGTGAGTGCGCCAATAACGCCTAGTTGTAGCCCTTTCCTTGATCGAGGGAGCTTCTCCAATGATCTTTCTTAGGTGAAAAGTTAATAAGGATAAAGGAGGAAACGCAGAAATTATGCAAAAACAGTTAAGATCTAATATTGTATCTAGTTTTGGTACTTTCCTTGCTGCTATTAGCTAATTTCTAATTTTCTCCTGCACTGATATTTTTGTTTTCCCGGCTAGCTATGCAAATTTTTCTTTAGGACTACTTCTCATTGTTCTGCTTGTTTGGTCAATCAAAGGTTGAATCACCTTTCACTTTGGCAGTAACGTCGAGCTAAGCAATGGTACATTGCATGGATAGATCATTTTAGGAAGCAGATTTAGCTGCTGTTATCATGAGAGTAGGGTGTGGGTACCAAAGGACATGGAAATGTAGGGAAAAGATATATAGGCATTTAAGAAGGCCCTGTCTATTATAAAGTAAATAAAATACAAACTTTTCTCATCTTTGTTACCTAACAACAGCTCTTCCTAATTTTAAGGGGTATAGGTGATGAAAGCTCCGACCTGCCTCCCCCATACGTGCTTCCACCAAGCCGTATCGAACGAGCTACCTTGGGAGCAACCTCAAGAGCCTGCCTAGATGACTCAAAGGAGTGTCAAAGGTATCCATACGAGTTTGGGAACTCTATGGACGACGCAACGCCTTCGGGCTAGCGTTGGGCATCAAGTAGGCACGGAAGGCTCGATGTATGGGATGGCTAGCCCCACGGGCTGCCGAATATTGGAAGGGGACCTCCGTGCCGAAGGATACTTGACGTACCTATCATAGGGGCATCATGTGTCGACTTGTGAGCATGGCTTGGGTTCAACCATGCAAGCAAGGGTCCGTTAACCTAAACGTGCAGGTGTGGGCGACACTGCACTATTCAGGATGGAAGCATGTCGCGAGGGAAATGTATGGGCATGGCATGAAAGACGCACATAACATTGGCCAAGGGCTAAAGGTTGCCTTACTCGGGCGAAGCACGAGCTATTCGCGGATGCACTAGGCGAGTGTCAAGCTTGAGGATTGGGTTGTGCACCAGGGAGCGATGCTCAGTTTTGGGCTAAGGACAAGACATGTCCTAAGCCAATCCCCCAGGACGCGCATGGATTGTGATCCTAAGATGAAGCGCCACGACTTGTCTAGGGCCAAGGGCCTAGACATCTTACGGGCGGCACAAGTTGGGGCGAGCCTACGGGCGAGTCCCACCAATAGGCATAGGATCGTGCTTGGAATCCTGGGAAAGAAAATATGCTAGCCTGCAGCGAGGGGAACTGCAGGCGCCGCACGGGCGAGCAGGTGCCGCTATCCAATGTAAGGATTTGAGCCCGTGACACTTGGTATCAGAGCTGATTAAGGCCATACTATTCCATGGCACAATATCAAGGAAAATGGTGGATATGGCAATTGCATTTTGGATGTCAGTGCGGAGATCGCGTCAAAGCAGAGATTGATGTTCATATGCCACCAGATATCGAGAACCCGATACTGATGGTCGAAGAAAGAAATGGGTGATTCCATTGTCTTTCGAGAGTCTAAGGTGCTACTGAATGAGGTGATATGCCGATGAGTTGGATGGTCAAGAGAATACCATGTTTGCCAGGTCGTGCAACCATATTCCGAAGAGTGGGAGCCATGGACTATAAACTTTGGGCATGATCGTAGCGGAGATCTTGCAAAGGATGGCGCATCAAGTTGAGTGTCTTTCCTACGGGAGAAGACCTTTGGGTTGCCTGAGGGCATTGCCAAGGTGAGGAAACGGATTCGAAATTGGGCGAATTTCCAAGTTAGAAGGTGTCATTCTGAAAAGAAGTACGTCGAATGATCGGAGTACTATTGAGAGTCCAAGTGCGAGGCACAACCGAACTGGGAAGCCGTGCTAGCAGGACCAAGAGGGTGCATGTCTATAGGGCGAGTATTGAAGTACTACCGGGGGCATTGGCTACTTGCTGAGGAAGTGACAATTGGAAAACAAAGAGCTTTGTTCGGGAATGCGGCGATGCTATGACTTTGGGAATGTAGTACTCACCAAAGGTCGTCCCAAGAGCTGGCTGAATGCCGAGTGGGACGACACAGCTAAGATGTATCCTCCACATTGAGTGTGGAAGGATCCCGCCTATGCAAGAGGCATATGGGTGAAGGCGTGGGTCTGGAAGCAAACACATCTTCAAAGGTAGTGAGGGCAAAGAAAAGCTACGTGAGCGAAAGGCTACGGGAGCTATGCCAAGAGGGCATCTTAAGGCTACGGGAGCGGCGTCAAAAAGCACATTGAGGTGCTAACCATTGAAGAAAAGGCTTCAGACGGACATGAAGGCCGTGAGGGTCATGGTGTGATTGACTAGTGTGGGTCAATCACAAAGTGAGACACCAGAGGGTGCAAGTGCGGGGGCACTTTCCAAGTGAACACCGAATGGAGGTGAAGTGTAGAGGCACGCTTGGAAGATACTTGGGAGAGAAGTGCATGGGGCACGACTCCTTTTGAGAAAGGACTTCGAGGAAGTCCAACCCACAGGACGAAGGGAGCCGACATGGGCATACCTGAGGGGACAGACTTCGGGATGTCTTAGGCCATGAAATGTCATCGGGGACGATGACATTATGAGTGTGGGAGGATGTCACAACTCGTACTTTGGAGTTGTGATTTCGGCCAAGAACTGGTGAAAAGGCTCTTCTGATTGTCTGACATAGAACTGTCTACTCGGGCAACTTGGGCTTTTTAATTTTAAGCATATATAAGGGGTGTATAGGTGATGAAAGCTCCGACTTGCCTCCCCCATACGTGCTTCCCCAAGCCGTATCGAACGAGCTACCTTGGGGGAAACCTCAAGGGCCTGCCTAGATGACTCAAAGGAGTGTCAAAGGTATCCATACGAGTTTGGAAACTCTATGGACGGCGCAACGCCTTCGGGCTAGCATTGGGCATCAAGTAGGCGCGGAAGGCTCGATGTGTGGGATGGCTAGCCCCACGGGCTGCCGAATGTTGGAAGGGGACCTCCGTGCCGAAGGATACTTGACGCACCTGTCATAGGGGCATCATGTGTCGACTTGTGAGCATGAATTGGGTTCAACCATGCAAGCAAGGGTCCGTTGACCTAAACGTGCAGGTGTGGGCGGCACTGCACTATTCAGGATGGAAGCATGTCGCGAGGGCAATGTATGGGCATGGCACGAAAGTCGCACATGACATTGGCCAAGGGCTAAAGGTTGCCTTACTCGGGCGAAGCACGAGCTAGTCGCGGATGCACTAGGCGAGTGTTAAGCTTGAGGATTGGGCTGTGCACGCGGGAGCGATGCTCAGTTTTGGGCTAAGGACAAGGCTTGTCCTAAGCCAATCCCCCAAGGCGCGCATGGATTATGATCCTAAGATGAAGCGCCACGACATGTCTAGGGCCAAAGGCCTAGACATCTTACGGGCGGCACAAGTTGGGGCGAGCCTACGGGCTAGTCCCACCAACAGGCACAAGATCGTGCTTGGAATCTTGGGAAAGGAAATAGGCTGGCATGCAGCGAGGGGAACTGTAGGCGCCGCACGGGCGAGCAGGTGCCTCTACCCAATGTAAGGATTTGGGCCCGTGACACCTGTCTATTATAAAGTAAATAAAATACAAATTGTTCTCATCTTTGTTACTTAGTAGGCGTTTGGACATAAGAATTGTAAAATTCGAAAAAATGGTGAAATTTCTTTTCAAGTGAAAATGGTATTTGAAAATTAGAATTGTGTTTGGACATAAATTTCAGTTTAGGTTATTTTTGAAGTTTTGTGAGTAATCTGAGTGAAAATTTTGAAAAATAACTTTTTGTAGTTTTTTAAATTTTCGAAAATTTTCAAAATGTATTTTCAAGTGAAAATTAAAAATTTTATGAACAAACGCTGATTTCGAAAAAAGAAAATTTTTTTTGGAAAAATCTCCCATCAAATTTTATGTCCAAGCGGGCTCTTAACAACAGCTCTTCTTAAATAGTAATTTTGTTTTATCATGTTTAGACTTTAGAGTAAAGTTTTACTCTTTAGAGTTCATCTTTCACCTTAAACAAGGCGCACAGTTCTAATTGAAAGTGATGTTTGCTACATTTTAAACATAGACCATGCATTGGATAGCCCTGCATGTGGCACTTCCGAAATATACATTGCCTTTTATTTGTGAGGTGCTTTGTTAACTGTGTATGTCCTATTGAATTTTTTCAGGAAGTGAAAGCAGATGTTAGTAACAACTAATCAACCCCTGCTTACTGCATGGATTGCAATGAAGAAGCATGGTTTTTCCCTGCTTGTACTAATGTTATTTCCTTTACAAATAGAGCAAGACTTACATACGCTCGCTAATTGCATATCACGTTTTGTTGGTAGCTCGTAAATCTTTAGTTATTGAAATGCAGAATCCCAGAGAATATCAAGCAGTCAAAATAGATTATGTTTATTCAGCTAGTAACTAAAGACAGAATGCCTAATACCTTATTCCAAATAAAAGATTTCATGATAACTTCGAATATGAAGGCTACATTCAATTCCAAATCTCTAAAATAGATTGTTTAAAAAGAGCAAATAATCCAATAATTAATCTAACTATATAGCAAAAATTCTTCATTATATGAACTAAAGTGCTAATAAGGAATTCCTTAGGTAATACTTGTAAGCAAATCTGCTGTCCATCTTTAGATAAACAATGAACCAGAATAATATTTTGGAGTATTGGACTTCTCGAATAAAAAGGAACATGAATTTAATGTCTTTTGTGCTACCATAAAACAATAGATTCTTTGAAATTAAGAGCCTTGATCAAGCTTTTCAAGGTCAAAAGTGCTTTCTTACCACAGAAAAAAGTACTTATTTGGAAATATGAGTATTTGGCTAAAACTCAAAAGTACGAGAAACAGTTTTTCTGCTTTTGAGAAGAAGCACAAAATCTATCATTCTTCCAAAAAGTTTTTAAGACAAAAATATCATTAGCATAAAGCTATATTTCCTGAAATTACCCCTTATTAATTTAACCTTTACTTTTTATCTCTATCATTTTATTCTCTTTTTTTATTCTTAGTGGAATAATTTCTCTACTATACATAGATCTCTTCTTTTCTCTTACACTGTTTCTTCTTTTCTTCAGTCTTACTCTTTGAAATAACAAAGTTAATGACCAGATTCAAACACTTTCTTCATAAGATATGATTTTTTCTTCTTCTTTTGTAGCATACCAATATTATGTGATCTCCAGTTTGTAGTGTTATTTATATTTTTTTAGTATGCATGTATATAATATAGTTGACATAATACAATACCACCTAGTTTGTTGTTTTTTCAAAATTGATAGTGTTTTTCATACATGTAACTTGTAAGCACATATTTTTCTACCAATATTATTGCTTTTATATAATTATATTTTATATCGATTAACATCTTTCATATGTATTACTTTATGTTTTATACATTAATTACATAAAAATTAATTAATTATTTTATACTAAATGTATAATTTTTTTAAAATAATGCTAATTGTAAACTAAATCTTCACTGTCCTTTATTAAAATTCAAAAGTACTTTGTGAAAACACTAACCAAACACAATTTGCTTATCAAATATTGCAAAAAATAATTATCAAACGAAATGCCCAAATACAAACTGTTAATCTTCAAAAATACTTTTTCGAAAAGCACTTTAGAGTAAAAGTACTTTTCAAAATAAGTAATTTTTGGTAGCTTGGTAGAACAAGATCTAATGATGGAACTTTTGTTCAGCACCAAGATCTGTAAAGTTTTCTTGACTAACTGGCATGATATTCAGGCATCAACAATATATTCATTCAGCTTCTTATGTGGAGTTTTTTTTTGTTTCTTGTGTTTTGAACTCTATGCAGTCCCATTTTTACTCTAATATTTCAGTACCATAAGCATAAACCGTTCTGCAAATATTAGCTTTGAATCCTAACAAAACGAAGAAAATATTTGTTACATGTTGTAGAGGTATTAACCAATGAAATAATGTATTTGATCGTTGTTTACCCTAGCAAGCCTATGCTCTATAGATGTGTAAGCAATTGTGTACTATACCAGTAGCTGCATAATAGACCTCAGCATGAGCGTGGCTACAACAATTAGCTAAGAGAGAACTCTATCCATTCTGCCTGTGCTCTATAAATGTCTAAGCAATTGTGCAGTTTAATACATTCTCTTTAGCTTTAAGATCAAAATGAAGAAATTAAGAAAAAGTTGACATCCAATCAAGGGACAAATAAATAAAAGAAAATAAGGTAAACAAAAAAACTGAAAACAATACGTACCATGTTTTTTGCTACAGGCACTAGACTCACAGCTGCTAAAAATATCCCTATAGATCCTGTATTAAGCATATTGTTTGCACGTTAGATTCACGCAGATACTGAAAGAAAAATTATTGTAGGAGTTTGTTTAGACTTACTTCGACAATGATGAGGTTAAGACGGTCGTTTCCTTCAATCTCTTCGACTTCTTCCTTAATTTTCAAAGACCGAATGCTTATTGTTTCTCCAATAACGGGAATCAAGTACACAAGAACCGAACTCAACGTGCCTTAACTTTTCCATTTTCCAAAAAGTAGCTGGTAACACTACAGTTGTACCAATCACTATTAAAGTTTCCGATGTTTTAACTTCAATACCACACAAGAAGGGGTGATTTGTGTGATGTCCAATTTTTCGCGTGCACAGATTATAGAAGGACCTAGTTCTTCTATGTGTTCCTTATAATACTGTTGCGAAATAATAAATGCAGAAATTAAAGAACACAAGTATTTTACGTGAAAAACACCTGGCTCAAAAGGTGAAAAAAATCACGACCTACTTTCCAGTAAGATTTTTCCAAACTCTCCACTAAATCACTGAGCCAAAAACTGCATTTACACAATACTTTTGTAAACCTAGGATTAACTCTAATCTCGTTGTGGCAACCAGCCTCTAACTGCTGCGACAACTTCAAGTTAACTCTAACTTGAATACTCTGAGTGCCTATTACAATTGCCTCTAGATAAAGCTGAAAGGTAGAATATTAAAACACCTACTACAATTGAACTAGAATAAAAGACAGACACTTGGAGCTGGTTCTTCTATCTGGTTCATGTAGCTTCAGGTTCGCACACTTGAATCACAAACGAACTTCTTGAAAAATACCTTGCTATTTTGCTCTCAATTCACATTTAACTTCTGCTTTTGTGCGTCCCAATGTAGAATGAGAACATTCTGCAATATATAGAGTTAGTAGAGTAGAAAATAACAAGAGTTCTAATACTACTCTTCCTTGGTGGAAGAGTTCTAGTTGATCTCAACCTCTAACTCCTCCCTTATTTTGAATAGTGTTCTCTTTGATTAAAGAGTCCTTCTCCTTATCAATTATGCAACCTTTTTCGACCAGGAGATCTTCTCCTTATCAATTATGCAATCCTTTTCGACCAGGAGATATTAACTAGACCAAGTTTAAGCTTATCTCCTTCACGTGCATCCCACATGCTCGAATCTTCCCGTGTCTATGCACACAAGGGATGGACCCGGTTCATGCCTGAAAAAGGCCTTGCTCTTTTGCTCTCAATTCATCTTTAACTTCTACTTTTGTGCGTCCCAGTGTAGAATAAGAATATTCTGCAATATATAGAGTTAGTAGAGTAGAAAATAACTAGAGTTCTAATGCCACTCTTCCTTGGTGGAAGAGTTCTAGTTGATCTCAACCTCTAACTCCCCCCTTATCTTGAATAGTGTTCTCTTTGATTAAGGAGTCCTTCTCCTTATCAATTATGCAACCCTTTTCGATTAGGAGATCTTCTCCTTATTAATTATGCAACCCTTTTCGACCAGGAGATATTAATTAGACCAAGTTTAAGCTTATCTTCTTCACGTGCATCCCACATGCTCGAATCTGCCCGTGTCTATGCACACAAGGGATGGACCTGGTTCATGCCTGAGCTTTCTTTGTCAATCTTCAAAACTAACCTTCACTTGGGCCAACAAATTCCCCCTTTTTGATGATGACAAACTCTGTGCTCTTCATAAGCTTAGACCCTGTTTCAACTTAGCTCAAGATCAACACAATGTTAGAAATATTTTTCCTTTTTATCACTTTTCATCAAGGACCAGGTACATTAGGTTATAAGCATCACTGTTCAAAGTGTAAAGCATAACCTTTTTTTGCCTTTTGACATCATCGAAAAGTTGCATAAAAAATGTGAGATAACCAGATTTTAAAACTTACCCATGGCCACTGGGGCTACTTCAAATGCAATCATGGGTTAATCACCATAGATCAAGCTAAGAATTTTAACTATCAAGAAAATATAAACAAACGGTTAGAGCAAAAGACAGTGAATTTCTTTGATGATTGATAAGATCCTACCACAAAGCATAAGAAGAAATAAAAATACTGGAAACATAAGATAAAACAAATCCCGAACTGGGTCACTGGTTGATCTACACTAGGCTAGGAGGCTTAAGGCTGAAAAGAACTAGGTGCTATGTTTTTGGCTTGGAGGAGTTTCAGCATATCCTGAAGAATGACATCATTCTTCTCCTTTTCTCTTGCCAGCTCAGTTCTGAGAGCAGCTCTCTCTGTCTCCACCTCAGCCAACCTTTTCTTCAGCCTCTCAATCTCAGCATCCTTAGCTCCACTTTCTTGCACCAAGGCTCGCACCTTGCTATTCACTGGTACCTTCTTAGAAAAACCAGGTTCTTTAGGAGTGGCATGGACTTCGTAGTCACAAACAAGCAGCGTATTTGCCCCAAAATGATCATTGCTTGTACCAACCTCCCTTTTTTCTTTGGATTATAAGTTTCAGTCACTCTCTTCAGTATGTCTACGAGGGTTTCCCGTTAAGATAAAACAGGTTCATCTATATTTTTCTCAAGTTGTACCAGCCCTTCAACGGCTTCGCTAGACCCACTTTCCCCTGTTTTCTTTACACTCTCCTCTACTCCAGCAGATTTTTCTCCTCAAACAACCATTGCACCTGTGTCTTTGGTTAAACTGACGGGAGTGGGTGAAGAATCAACCACTCTTTTACCCTTTTCCCTCACAACACTCCTAATCCCTTGCTCTCTTTTTCTTGTCCATTTTTATTTTTACCACCAACTTCTCCAGACTCCGTAGTTTCAACACCTACCAGCACAAATCTATTCTCCAAATTTGTAGCAACTTCAGAAATTTTTCAGGAGTAACTATAGGACCAGAAGATACCTGTTCAATTTCAGAAGAAATAGTTTCTTCCCCTTCAGTAGCAGATTTGAATGATTCATCAGACTTCTAGGTTCTTCTTCCCCCTCAGGAAGTGATTTCTTGTGGTAGTGATGAAGGATTTTCAGGAGTATTAGCCGTTTTTGTGCTTGGGTATGGGAGAGAAAAGAATTGGATTGTGTTTAGAAGATGAGAGAATATGGAGAGTATTTAACGGCAGCTCATAATCCAAATATTATTATTTCAAATTATGCAGAGTATAGAAAACATACCGTGTTATCTTGATGAACCAGGTTCTTTACTGATAATTCTCTTGTGTAAGTCTAAATTTGCCAAAATTGAAAAAATATCATTAGAGATTAATGAATCATTTTAACACATGGCACAAGAGTATACTATTGAAAGTATGAGTCTGAGTAAAATTTAATCTAATTATATACACATTTTCAGATTTTCTAACCCAAAACAACAATTTTTTCAACTTTTTTTTTCCGTTGTGAACTCTGAACTGGTCTTTTGATCTTAATCATCCCTAATTCTAACCTGTTCCTTTCAAAGTAATCTCTACTTAGGGCTTTTGTGAAGATGTCAGCTATTTGCTTGTCAGTAGCACAAAATTTCACAATGATCAACCCTTTTTCATAGTTATCCCTCAAAAAGTGATGCCTAAAGTCTATGTGCTTAGTTCTCTTGTGATAAACCGGGTTCTTGGTCATACTAATTGCACTAGTGTTATCATAAAAAATAGGGATACAACCAACATCAATTCCAAAATCCATTAATTATTGTTTGATCCACAACAATTGAGCACAACATGAAGCAGCAGCAACATACTCAGCTTCAGCAGTAGATAAAGCCACTAAATTTTGCTTTTTGGTGGCCCAAGACACAAGACATGAGCCAAGAAAATGTGCCATATCTGAGGTGCTCTTTCTATCCCTAAGAAAACCTGCATAATCAGCATCAGCATATCCCACAAGATTGAAATTACTACCTTTTGGATACCATAGACAGAGATCAGAGGTGCCTTTTAGATATCTCAAAATTCTCTTGACAGCAATCAAGTGAGACTCATTTGGATTTGCCTGAAATCTTGCACAAAGGCATACACTGAAAACAATGTCAGGTCTACTAGAAGTGAGATACAACGATGAGCCAATCATTCCCCTATACAACTTCTGATCAACAGATGAACTAGGTTCATCTATATCCAACTTTGTAGCTGTTGTAATAAGAGTGTTAATTTCTTTGGAATCTTCCATTTTAAACCTTTTAAGCAACTCTCTTACATACTTCTGCTGATGAATCATAGTTCCATTTGATTTTTGTTTAATTTGTAAACCTAAAAAGAAATTAAGCTCACCCATCATGCTCATTTCAAATTCACTCCCCATTAGTTTAGCAAACTCTTTTCTTAACTTATCAGTAGTTGCTCCAAGGATTATATCATCAACATATATCTGAACTACCAAGATATCTTTACCTTTTTCTTTCAATAACAAAGTATTGTCAATTTTACCTCTCTTGTAGTCATGCTCAAGCAAAAACTTTGATAATCTTTCATACCATGCTCTTGGCGCCTGCTTGAGCCCATAAAGTGCTTTGTCAAGTTTGTACACATGATCAGGACTCTCCTTGCTTTCAAACCCCGGAGGTTTCTTGACAAATACTTCTTCCTTTAGATAGCTATTAAGGAAGGTACTCTTGACATCCATCTGGTGGAGGGTGAATTCCATGTAAGCAGCAAAGGCTATAAGGAATCTTATTACTTCCAACCTTACAATTGGAGCAAAGGTTTCATCATAGTCTATGCCCTCCTCCTGGTTATATCCTTGAACCATCAATCTTGCCTTGTTCCTTGTAACTATTTCATCTCTATCAAGCTTGTTTCTGAAAACCCATTTTATGCCAATTACTAATCTGTCCAAGGGTCTTGGTACTAGATGCCAAACTTGACTCCTTTCAAATTGGTTGAGTTCATCTTGCATTGTATTTATCCAGTCTGTATCCTGCAAAGCCTCACCAATATTTTTAGGTTCAATAAGAGATAAAAAAAGCATCAAAAGCAAAAAGATTCTTTAATAAAGGTCTGGTTTTTATTCCAGAGGTTGGATCAGTAATTATGTTCTCAATGGGATGAGAACTTTGATACTTGTAATGTTTCACAACCAACTGGTTTTCCCTTGATGTTCCTTCAGTGTTTTATTGCTGTTGAACAAGTTCATGGACAAGTTCCATTGAGGTTTGGGGATCATTTCCTCTTTGTATTGTTCCCCCTGTCATGTTGCTCTAGGTGGAAGAACCTGTTCCATCACTTATTCCTTCTTCCAGTGCAGCTCCAGTCTGGGCTGTGGTTTCATTTAAGTTTCTCACCAACCCAATTGCTTCATCATCATGTTCCTGTCTCTCAGAAAAAATGTTAGTTTCATCAAAAACCACATGAACACTTTCTTCAACACACATAGTTCTTTTGTTATAGACCTTATAAGCTTTACTATGTGAAGAATATCCCAAGAATACTCCTTCATCACTTCTGGGTTCAAACTTGCCTAGGGAGTCTTTATCATTGTTGTGCACAAAGCACTTGCATCCAAATGTCCTAAGATGGGATATATTTGGTTTTCTCCCTTTAAGTAACTCATAGGGAGTCTTCTCTACAATAGGTCTAGTCATGCACCTATTTATGATGTAGCATGTAGTATTTACAGCTTCTGCCCAGAAGCTATGGGGCAGTTTACTAGCAAGAAGCATAGTCCTAGCCATATCTTCAAGTGTCCTATTCTTTCTTTCAACTACTCCATTTTGTTGTGGAGTCCTAGGAGTAGAAAAATTATGATCTATGCTATGCTCATCACAAAATTCAGCATTTTCAAATTTAGTGCCATGATCAGACCTAATTGATGCAAGTTGATTACCTAGTTGTTTATGAGTTTTTCTAACAAAAGAAGTGAACATGTCAAGTGCTTCATCTTTAGATGTTAAAACCAATGTCCAAGTAAACCTAGAGTAATCATCAACAAGCACCATCACATATCTTTTACCACCTCTGCCTAATGTTCTTATTGGATCACAGAGATCCATATGGACCAGTTCCATCGTCCTGGTGGTGCTTACCACTTTCTTGCATTTAAAAGAGGATCTTACCTGCTTCCCCCTTGCACAAGCCTCACAAACTTTGTCTTCCTTGAACTTGATGTTAGGCAGCCCTATTACCAGGTCCTTGGAGACTAATTTATTGAGTTGACTCAGACTTGCTTGTCCAAGTCTCTTGTGCCAAAGGAGGGGATCATTGTCCAACACACTTAAGCAAGTGAGTTCATTTCTATATATTGTTCACTCTTTTTCCTTGCAAAACAATCTTGTCAATGGTAAGATTAATCACAAAGTATTTTGTAGAGGTGAATGCTACCAAGTTACCTCTATCACACAGTTGTGATACACTAATTAGACTGTATTTTAGTCTGTCTATCAAATAGACATTCTCAATTGAGTGAGAGCCAGTCTTACCTACCTTACCAACCCCAATGATCTCACCTTTTGTCCCATTTCCAAAGGAGACATTACCTCATTTGAGGTCCTCAAGTGAAAGGAACTGGTTCTTGCTTCCTGTCATGTGCTTTGAGCAGCCACTATCCATGTACCATATTTGGCTGCTCCCCTTCACTTGGACCTGCAAAAGGAAATCAGGAGTTAGTCTTAGGAACTCAAACTAGTTTGGGTCCTTTTCTATAGGCAAAAGAATGAATCAAATTCTTTTTAGCCCAACCTGGCAGCCTATTTTTCCCTTGAACAAACTTTTTATTCTTTTGACTAGCCTTTTCTTTTGCAGTGTATTCAATTTTATAGTGACCAGTCTTACCACAGTGTGTGCAAATTTTGTTCTCAAGAAGTGTGAGATACTTGTTTTTGGGATCCCATTTAGGTGGCATATTCCCAAAGCTAATTCCTTTTCTATTGCTACTGTGATGTCCCTGTAGCCATGACAGTACATCGGAGGACCTGTTCCATTTACAAGTTCTGTCTAGTTTATGCTTGACCTTGCCTAGATCCTCTGTTAAAATTCTTACCTGCTCATCCTTCTTATACAACTCATCTTTTAGTTTACCTACATTTTCTTCTAGAGTGAGTTGTGTGCAATCAACTGTCTTCTTACTTGTTCCTAATTTCAGTTTTAGATTTTCATATCTAAGTTCTAGGATATTTGATTCAAATGCATGAACCTGGTTCTTTAGTGCAATATTTTCACTTACAATCTCACTAACTCTAAATTCCAGGTTGTTACACTTTGCTTTTTAAAATCACACATTCCTTAGACAGATGTTTCTTTTCATTGTTTATATCCTCAGATTCATCAATAAAATTTAGAAGTATCTCAGATAGCCTTTCTTTAGACAAAAAACTTAATCTTGTCTTTTAGATGGATTATACTTACTTCAGATTCCTCATCGGATTCTCCAATTGCCATAAGTGCTTGTTCATCTTCATCTTCATCATCTGAGTCCTCATCTGAGCTTTCTCCCCAATCAGCAACCATAGCCTTTGTTGATCCTTTGTTATTCTTTGGATGAACCTATTCCTTCTTTATGTTTCTTCGTTCAACTCTTTCCTTCTTCCATTCAATTTCCTATTGAGGGCAGTTTTTGATGTGGTGATCAGTCTTCCAACACTTGTAGCAGCCCTCATTGGTCTGTTTTTCAGGAACCCTTGGTTTGCTGTAGCCTCCACTTCTTGAAGAACCCTTTCCTCCCATTAGGTACTTCTTGAAGTCCTTTGTGATCATAGCCATTTCATCATCTTCTAGATCAGAACCTTCAGGGATTCTGAGTGCCAGACTCCTTTCCTTCTTGGGTACATCAATCTTTATGATTTGCCTTCTAAGTTCATAAGCAGTGATATTTCTAATTAGCTCATCCAAACTAAGAGTGGCAATGTTCTTTGATTCCTGAATGACAGTGATTTTGCTCTCCCAAGTAACTGGCAAAACCCTTGTTAGAATCTTCTCAACTCTGTCTTCTTAAGAAATAATCCTTTCAAGAGACTTAAGTTCATTTGTCAGTGTGGTGAACCTTGTATATATCTCTTGGATGGTTTCCCCTTCTTTCATGGTAAAATTCTCATATTGAGAATATAGTAGTGTTCCTATGGACCTCTTCACTTGAGGTGTTCCTTCATGGGCCACTTGCAAAGTGTCCCAGATTTTCTTAGCAGTGATACAACTTTGGATTTTACTGTACTCATCTGGACCGAGTCCACAAACAAGCCATTTTTTGGCTTTAGCATTCTTCTCCCATTTTCTCAAGTCGTCAGCAGTGCAGTCAGCTCTTGTTTTTGGAACCTCTTCTCATTCGGCATTTATCTTCATGGTAACCAGTGGACCATCTATGACAATGTCCCATAGCTCATAGTCTTCTCCTATGATGTGATCTCTCATCCTGTTTATCCACCAAGAATAATACTGGATATTGAAGAGTGGTGGCCTAGCAGTGGATTGCCCTTCCCAGTTTTCAGGTGGTGCAGTCATCTTGATCTTCTCCTAAGGTGTTAGCCTCGTCAAGGATAACCTGCTATGATACCAATTGATGTTTTAACTTCAATACCACACGAGAATAGGGGGGAGGGGGTGATTTATGTAGTGTCCAATTTTTTGCGTGCACAGATTATAGAAGGACCTGGTTCTTCTATGTGTTCCTTATACGACTGTTGCGGAATAATAAATGCAGAAATTAAAGAACACAAGTATTTTATGTGGAAAACACCTGGCTCAAAAGATGAAAAATATCACGACCTACTTCCCAGTAGGATTTTTCCAAACTCTCCACTAAATCACTGAGCCAAAAACTATATTTACAAAATACTTTTGTAAACCTAGGATTAACTCGAATCCCATTGTGGCGATCAGCCTCTAACTGCTGCGACAACTTCAAGTTAACTCTAACTTGAATACTCTGAGTACCTATTACAATTGCCTCTAGATAAAGCTGAAAGGTACAATATGAAAACACTTACTACAATTGAACTAGAATAAAAGACAGACAATTGCGGCTGGTTCTTCTATCTGGTTCATGTAGCTTCAGATTCGCACACTTGAATCACACACGAATTGCTTGCAAAATGCCTTGCTATTTTTCTCTCAATTCACGTTTAACTTGTGCTTTTGTGCGTCCCAATGTAGAATGAGAATATTCTACAATATATAGAGTTTGTAGAGTAGAAAATAACTAGAGTTCTAATGCTACTCTTTCTTGGTGGAAGAGTTCTAGTTGATCTCAACCTCTAACTCCTCCCTTATCTTGGATAGTGTTCTCTTTGATTAAGGAGTCCTTCTCCTTATCAATTATGCAACCCTTTTCGATCAGAAGATCTTCTCCTTATCAATTATACAACCCTTTTCGATCAGGAGATATTAATTAGACCAAGTTTAAGCTTATCTCCTTCACGTGCATCCCACATGCTCGAATCTACCCGTGTCTATGCATACAAGGGATGGACTGGTTCATGCCTGAGCTTTCTTTGTCAATCTTCAAAACTAACCTTCACTTGAGCCAACAGTTCCTTGATGGTACGAGTGTGATTCCGGCTGGAAATTGGCTATAATGTGCCTTCACTTCCAACATAAACTTTTCTTGTCTACTCGTCTCCAAGAAAAAGTGATTATAGGGATGGCAAGCGGTGCGGGGCGGGTTCTCTCTTAACCCGCAAAATTTCAACCCGCCCCGCCCCGCATATTTCTTTTAACTCGCATCCACCCGTCCTGCACCACACCCGCGTCTACCCGCCCTGCAACCTTTTTAGTTATGTGAAAAATGAGTATTTAAACTCATGCGAAATTTTCTCAATTGCTTAAAAAAAAAATTCTAAAGCAATCTTACAGCGACATTCTTTCAGCCACATTCACCTCATCAAATTTCATTTACACAATTCCTTTTTTGGGCAACTTTCTTTTTCCTTTTTTTCTTGTAGCTGACAGATTCAAACGAGGTAGTTGACGAAGAGATGGATCCGATCATGAAGCTTACCGCTTTATTTCTTTTTGTATCTTCATTTTAATTTGTAATTTTAAATTTTTGTATTATTCTTCATTGATATTTGTTATTTTCATGGATATTATGGAAAGAAGTTGAATACCATCAGACGACTTTATAAATATATGAACTCAATTATCTTTTTTCTGAAAAGCCATTTTGTTCAGAATATTAAAATGTGATTTACAAATATTTGAAATAATAAAAGAAATATGTGTCATAAGCTAATTGTGAAATTTTCTTTATAAATGTCCGAATAATTTTGCGTTAATTGATGGACGATATTCTTATAATTTTGTGAAAAATGAGTATTTAATCTCACACCCGCACCCGCAAAAAATTAATTTTCTTTTAGTTTAACCCGCCCCGCATATGTATAAACCGGCACACCCTGCATATGTCTAAATTCGCACCGCCCCTCACCCCCACCGCCCCATTGCCATCCCTAAAAGTGAAGCACTACCTCATGCACCTGGCAGTATTTTACTTTTCCATTATATCTTCTGCTTGAAACCATTAATACGTTGCTACTAATGTGATCCATCAAGTAACCTTCAGCTGCTTCTTCCAATCTCCCTAAGTCAATAGTTTCCACAAACCCTTCCGCAATTCATAAATTGATCAATTGAGAAACAGGAATTTTGTGGTCCTATGGAAATATTCCCATGTAAAGAAGGCAAGGTTTTAAATAATCGGGTAAGTTATCATAACTTAGATGCATAGTTTCCTGACTATAGTCAGTCTCACGATCAAGATAGGAAAATAGAGAATTTTCAACCTCATGCCACCAAGAGGCTTACATTTTCTTCTATTTGATTATTCCAGCTACCAAGACAACCACTAGAGGCAATCCTTTGCATCTTTCTGCAACTGCTAGACTCACATCATATAGCTCGTGCGGGCAATCTTCCTTCTGAAAAACGTTGTTTTGCAATAATTCACAACTTTATGCTGTTGTGAGGAATGGAAGGATATAAGGATCAGTATGATGCTTGAGCTGCTCACCCACTTTCTTAAGTCGAGTTGTTACTAATATTCTGCTTCCATTTTAACATCTGAAAAAGATAATCTTAAGTCATCCCAAGCCATAACATCCCACATATCATCCAAGACGATGAGATATCTTTTGCGGATTAACCTCTTCCTCAACATGTCGGCAAGTTCATCAGCCTTATAAACATCCTTGCCCTTGATACCGGTAACTTGACTGAAAATATCTTGTAGTAACTCTCTTCGGCTGTAGGTTTGAGAAATGATTCACCATGCTCGAATATCAAAATGATAAATGCCATTGTCATTATTATACGACTTTTTAGCACAAGTTGTTTTACCTTGTCCCCATTCCAATGATTGTGATGACATCTAGCTCATTCGTTCCTCGAATCAGATGCTAATTATTCTTTTTATTGTTAGCATAATGGACAGATTGTAGAATATCTACATTAATATATTCTCGATATGGTGAATATATGGGATATTCTACATTTAGGGTAGAATATTGTGTAGCATTGGTAGTAGAATATATGAAGAATATTTTGTCGGATTTACATTTAGTGTAGGATATTTTACTTCCTTTCATCTCTTATTTCTCTTGTGTATAAATACCAATGTATTTGATGTATTTAAATGAAGTAATTGAGATAGTTTCTCTCATGCTTTCTCTGTTCTTGATATGGTATTAGAGCCTTCTTTTCATAGTTTTGATTCTATAGTGTCTCAATTTTATTTTGAAAGTTTAGTTCTCTTGGTTCTCTTGATTGCTTGTCAACAAGCAGTCCTAAGCATCTAGGGCTTTTGGTCATGGTCTTGATCTTGGTTATTCTAGCTATTATTTTTCGTATCATTGTGTTTTTGATTTTCTCTATTCAAAAATATGAATTCATATCAGTTTGAGTCCTTCAGTATTTGTTTCACTAGAAAACATTATTCTGCTTGGGAATTTCAGTTTCAATTATTTGTCACGAGAAAAGAATTATGGGGCCATATAGATGGAAGTGATCCTGTTCCTACTGATCTTACAAAGTTAGGTCAGTGGAAGGTCAAAGATGCTCGGGTGATGACATGGACTTTAGGGTCAATTGACCCTCTTATTGTTCTTAATCTCAGGTAGTACAAGACTGCAAAGGCCATGTGGGATTATTTGCAAAGGTTTTACAACCAAAACAATAGCGCAAGACGATTTCAGCTAGAGCACGAAGTTGCTAATTACTCTCAAGGAGGTCTCTCTCTTCAGGATTATTTTTCTGGATTTAAGAACTTATGGGCTGAATTTACTGATATTGTTTATGCTAAAATACCTGCTGAATCTCTCTCTATAATTCAAGCAGTTCGTGAGCAAATCAAGCGAGACCAATTTTTGATGAAATTGCAATATGATTTTGAGAGTGTTTGCTCTAACTTAATGAATCGTGACCCGCCTCCCTCCTTGGATGTTTGTTTTAGGGAATTACTTCGTGAAGAGCAGCATCGTTTTACAGAAAATGATTTCAAGCAAGAAAGTGTTCATACTGTTGCATTTGCTGCTCAAGAAAAAAAGAAAGGGCAGGGATATGAGCACCACACAATGCTACAGTTGCAAAGAATATGGTCATATTTCTAGCAATTGTAGTAAGAAGTTCTGTAATTATTGTAAGCAGCACAGGCATATTATCAAAGAGTGTCCCACACGTCCTCAAAACCGTAAGTTCAATGCTTTTCAAGCTGGGATAAATGGTTCGACTGATGATCACTCATTTTCAATTGGAACTAGCAACCAGTTTGCTACTCCAACAGTTGGACAAGTTCTTACTCCTGAAATGGTACAACAAATGATTGTGTCATCCTTCTCAGCTTTGGGACTACAAGGTAACGATATTACATCTATTTTTTGGCTTGTTGATTCTGGCGCTTCCAATCATATGACAAACTCAACTAGTATGCTAAAAATTATACGTGACTATCATGGTCCATCACAAATTCAGATTGCTAATGGTAGTAATTTACCCATTACCAAGGTTGGGGATATTACTCAAACTTTCGAGAATGTTTTTGTATCAACAAGGCTCTCAACTAGTCTTATTTCAGTTGGTCAATTGGTAGACAATAATTATGATGTGAATTTTTCTCGTAATGGTTACCTTGTGCAGGATCAGGTGTCGGAGACGATAATCGCGAAGGGGCCTAAAGTTGGAAGATTGTTTCCTATACATCTTTTCATTCCTCGTGTTCTATCTTTTGCTTGTACTTCTACAACTAGTAAAATGGAGGTTTGGCATAAGCATTTAGGACATCCAAATTCTATAGTGTTGTCTTATTTATTAAATTCTGGTTTATTGGAAAATAAAAATTAGTTTTTAGCTGCTTCATTTGATTGTTCTACTTGTAAATTAGGCAAAAGTAAAACTGTTCCTTTTCCTAATTTTGATAGTCGTGCTAAAAAGTATTTTGATGTCATTCACAATGATGTTTGGGGCATTTCACTAATTATTTCTCATGCTCATTTCAAGTACTTTGTGACATTCACAGATGATTGTAGTCGGTTTACATGGGTGTATTTTCTTCATTCCAAATATGAGGTATTTTTCATATTCAAGATATATTTTGCTTACGTTGAGACTCAATTTTCTACATGCATCAAAATATTAAGATCTGATTCTGGTGGAGAATATATGTCTCATGAATTCAATAATTTCTTGCTTGAGAAATGAATCGTCTCACAACGCTCTTGCCCATATACACCACAACAAAATGGGGTTGCTGAGCGTAAAAATCATCTTTTAGATATAACTCGTACTTTATTGATTGAGTCCTCTATCCCATCTAAATACCGGGTGGAAGCTTTGTCTACTGTTGTCTATTTAATTAATAGACTTCCATCTAAAGTGTTAAATCTTGAGTCTCCATATTATCATCTTTATCACCATAATCCTAGCTATCATAATTTTCATACATTTGGTTGTGTTTGTTTTGTGCATCTGCATCCTTTTCAATGCAATAAACGTTCTGCTCGGTCTACTAAATGTGCTTTTATCTGTTACAGTACTTCGCATAAAGGGTTTATTTGCTATGATCCAAGTTCCAACAAATTTCGTATTTCTAATAATATTGTTTTCTTTGAGAATCAATATTTCTTCCCTACTCATGTTGAGTCACCTTTGGTTTTTCCTCTTCTTCCTACTTTTGAGGATTTGTCATCTTCTTCTAAGTGGTTCAAAATCGGATTTGTGTATGAACGACGTCGCCTAATTTTACCCCATTGCGATACTGATCTGCCACCTGAGACTGCTCCACAACCAGAATATGAGATATCTTCAAGGCATGCTCCTCTTGAGCCTACTCGGCGATCTACTAGAGAACGAAATACTCCTAATTGGTATGGGTTTTCCTCTACTTTATCCACAATTTCTGTTCTAACTTGTTACTCACAATCTTCCAAGCATAAATGTTGGCAGAAAGCAATGGAGGAAGAACTTTTGGCTCTTAAAGAAAATAACACATGGGACATTGTTTTATGTCCTTCAAATGTTCGCCCAATTGGATATAAATGGGTTTATTCAATTAAACTTTATTCTGATGGAACTCTTGATCGGTACAAAGCTCGCTTGGTTGTTCTTGGTAACAAATAGAAGTATGGTGTGGATTTTGAGGAGACTTTTGCACCAGTAGCAAAAATGACTACGGTGCAAACTATTATTGCCATTGCTGCCTCACAGAATTGGCCTCTTCATCAAATGGATGTAAAAATACTTTTCTCCATGGTGATCTTAAAGAAAATATTTATATAAAACCTCCACCTGGCTTGTTTTAATCACCTACATCGAATGCTTGCAAGCTGAAGCGGTTTTTGTATGTATTAAAACAAGCTCCCAGAGCTTGGTTTGACAAGTTTTGATCTACTTTGCTTCACTTCTCCTTTGAACAAAGTAAATATGACCCATCTTTGTTTCTTCGAAAAACATCTACAGGTTGTGTTCTTCTTCTGGTAAATGTGGATGACATCATTATATCAGGAACTGATTTCTTATAAATCACTAGCCTCCAACAGCAACTTAAGGATTCTTTTCAAATGAAAGATCTTGGTACTCTAACATATTTCTTGGTGGTTGGAATTCATTATAATTCTTTAGGTGTGTTTTTAAACCAACACAAATATACTCAGGATTTGATTGCTTTGGCTGGTCTTCAGGAATCTTCCTCAGTGGATACTTTATTGGAATTGGATGTAAAGTATCGTCATGATGAAGGGGATCTTCTTCCTGGTACAACTTTGTTTCGACAATTAGTTGAGAGCCTAAATTATCTTACTATTACTCGACATGATATCTCTTTTGCAGTTCAACAAGTCAGTCAATTTATGCAGACTCCTTGTCATCTACATTTGGTGGTAGTTCGTCATATCATTCGATATCTCTCAGGAACATCAACTCATGGATTATTCTTTTCTAGTGATTCTCCTATTCATATTAATGCATTTAGTGATTCTGATTGGGCTGGATGTCCTGATACTCGCCACTCCGTCATGGGATGGTGCATGCTTCTTTGAGATTCTTTGGTATCTTGGAAGAGCAAGAAGTAAGATCGTGTTTCAAAATCTTCAACGGAGTCTAAATATCGAGCAATGTCGACTGCATGCTCCGAGATTATTTGGCTTCATGGTTTACTTGTAAAAATTAGATTTCCTCAATCTAGTCCTACTCATCTCTATGCTGATAACACAAATGCCATTCAGATTGCAACCAATCCAGTTATCATGAAATAACCAAGCATATTGAAGTGGACTGTCATTTTATCAGAGAAGCTGTAGATAGAAGAGTTATTACTCTTCCACATGTATCCAATAATCTTCAAATAGCTAATGTATTTACAAAATCAATGGCATGACAATGTCATCGGTTTCTAGTAGGAAAATTGATGCTTTTCGATCCACCAACATCAATTTGAGGGGGGATGTTAGCATAATGGAAATATTGTAGAATATCTACATTAAGATATTCTCGATATGGTGAATATATGAGATATTATTAGGGATATTCTACATTTAGTGTAGAATATTGTATAGCATTAGTTGTAGAATATATGAAGAGTATTTTGTAGGATTTACCTTTAGTGTAGCATATTTTACTTCCTTTTGTAATGACCCGGCCGATCGTTTTGAGTGTATTAGCCCCGATCCCCTATTTTCTGCTTTCTCCGTGTCTGTTTCTGCTTATGTAACTTGTCGGAAAGTTTTATTTTTGGTTTCGGAATGTTTTGGGATACTTAGTCTCTAAAACGGAAGCTTAAGTCTTAAGATTTTGACCGTAATCAGAATTGTGTGAAGATGACTCAGGAATGGAGTTTCGTCAGTTCTGTTAGCTTTGTTGGGTAATTTTGGACTTAGGAGCGTGTCCGGAATATGATTTGAAGGTCCGTAGTAGAATTAGGCTTGAATTGGCGAAAGTTAGAATTTTGGCGAATTTGGCCGGCAGTGGAAATTTTGATATTGGGGTTGAATTTGATTTCGGGGAATTGGAGTAGGTTCATGACGTTGTTTAGGACTTGTATGCAAAATTTGAGGTCAGTCGGATGTGGTTTGATAGGTTTCGGCGTCGTTTGTGGAAATCGGAAGTTTAGAAGTTCTTTAGACTTGAATCCGAGTGTAATCTGTGTTTTGATATTATTTTGGGTGATTTGAAGGTTCGACTAAGTTTTCATTGGGTTATATGACTAGTTGGTATGTTTGGTTAAGGTCCCAGGGGCCTCGGATTGATTTCGGGTGGTTAACAGACATGATTTTGAGTGGATGAAGCATTTGAAGTGTTGCTGCTACTGGTGTGACCGCACCTGCGGAGTGGGCACCGCAGGTGCGAGCCCGCAGAAGTGGGGAAGTAACCGCAGAAGCGGCCATAGATGAGTTGAGCAGAGGTCATAGGTGCGATGATTTTCCCGTACCTGCGATGGTCTCAAAAGCGGACAAGTGGGCGCACGTGCGAGTTTTAGCCGCAGGTGTGATGGGTTTCCGCACCTGCGATAGGTGCAGATGTGGTCTTGTAGCCGTAGGAGCGGAATCTGGGATTTCAAGTGGAATCCGTACTTGCGATGGATTTTCCGCAGGTGCGGTGTTGTAGATGCGACAGTGGGTCCGCAGATGCAAAAAGTCTTGGTAGAAGGTTTAATAGCAAGGTTTCGCGATTTTAGTCTTATTTCACCATTTTAGACTCGGACTTAGGTGATTTTGGAGAAGATTGTCGAGGGGATTATTGAGGTAAGCTTCTTGTACTCATTTTGTAATCATAAATCTTGATTCCCCACTGATTTCCCTACCTAATTAGCAAAGTTGTGTAGTGAAATTTGGGGGTTTAGGGTTTGAGAATTTGAGAGTGGATTTTTGGGATTTGGAGGACCAAATGATGCTGGATTTTGATGAATTTAGTATGGTTAGACTCGTGAATGAATGGGCTTTCAGGTTTTGTAACTTTTGTCGGATTTCGAGGCGTGGGCCCGGGGGCCGGGTTGAGCCTATTTCGGATTTTGGCTTACAATTTTGTGTTTTTCTTGTGGAATTGATTCTTTTAGCTTATATTAATTATATCGTACTTCTTGTGGATAGATTCAGGGTGTTTGGAGATTAATTCGAGGGGAAAAGGCATTGCATAGTAGGTGTTTTGCACGGTTTGAGGTAAGTAACAGTTTTAAAGCTGGTCCAGAGGGTATGAAACCCCGGATTATTGGACTATGTGAGTATTTTGGAGGTGACGTACATACTAGGTGACGGGCGTGTGGGTGTACACCGTAGGAATTGGGACTTGGTCCATTCTGTAAAATTGTAAAGTTGAATAACTTGTTGCTAGATATATGCTCTCCATGTGTTATAGAAATTTGACTGCAAATCATGTTAGAAATCGTTCTTAGGCTATGTGATGGTATTGTTGGGACCCGCAGAGGTCGTGTTGAATTACTTGCTAATTGTTGTCTTGTACTCAATCATGGTTTTACTTGCGTATCATATCTCAGTCTCTTCTTGATTCTTGTTGATACACTATGTTATCTTTGTTTGGGCCGATCTTTATGCTTTCTGAGAGCTCGAGAGACTAGAGAGGTTGATAACTGAGTGAGGCCGAGGGCCTGTCTGTGTGGTATTGATACTATGGCACGTGAGTTATCTGTGCAGCACGTGAGTTGTCCGTGCGGATCCATATATTGATACTACAGCACATGAGTGGTACGTGCGGATATAGCGCTTGGGCTGAAAGTAGCTCCTCCGGAGTCTGCACACCCCCAGTGAGCACATGTACCTATTGAGTGTGAGTACTGAGGGCTGAGAGCCGAGTAATTTCAGCTGTTGTGAAGAGTTGAGTGACTGTTTCCTTGAGAGGTTGTACTTATTTTTTTCATTTGTTGATGCACTTAGTTTCTATTTGTCATTGTTGTGAAATTCCTGAAAGATTTTATATCTAGATTACCTAAACTTTAACTGTATAAAATTGATTGGACTTAAACTGCCGGATGTGAAAGCATGTCTATTCTTTGCTGGAATTATTGAAAATGAACTGTAATTATATAGCTCGTCACTACCTTCTCAGTTCCTTATTTATTTCTATTACTTGCTGACTTGGTTGTACTTATGCTACACCCCACACTTCATGTTCAGATCGAGGTGTATTTGATCACGGAGGTCGTTGAGTTCGTGCGCGATCGAGTACCGGATACTATGAGGTAGTTGCCGGCGTCCGTAGACCTTGTCTCTCCTTCTATGTTTTCTTTCATTTCTGTATTGAAACTTAGACACTGTATTTATTAGACTAGATATCTAGATGCTCATGACTTGGTAACACCTCGATGTTTGGGGCTATCTTTCCATATTTTGGTTTTGAATTCAACTTCAGGTTTTGTATAAATGTCTGGTATGAAAAAGATTTGAATTATCCTTTTTATGAAATATTAAAGTATTTTTGAAAGGTCGGTTTGCCTAGCACCATCGTTAGGCGCCATCACGACAGGTTAGAGTTTTGGATTGTGACAAGTTAGTATCAGAGCCTATGTTACATAGGTCTCACGAGTCATGAGCAGGTTTAGTAGAGTCTTGTGGATCAGTGCAGAGATGTCTGTACTTATCTTCGAGAGGCTGCCGAACCCTTAGAAAATTTCACATTCTTGAATTCTTGTCGTGCGAATCTTTCGATTCTGTTAATAAATTTATGTTGTTCTAGTTCTCTCATAGATGGCGAGGATGCTACAGGGCAATATGGACAGCCACCAGTACCACCAGTCAGGGCCGCGTGAGGCCGAGGTAAGGTTAGAGGTGCAGCTCGCACAATAGCTAGGGCATCACCTGCAAATCCGCCAGTTGCCCCAGTTCAGGAGCAAGCTCCAGTTTTGGATGAGCATGTGGGACTAGCTTAGGCACCACCCATGCCCATTGTGATTCCAGGCCTCAAGAGGCCTTAACTTAGATTCTGACAGTGTGTACCAGTCTTTCTCAGACACCGGAGGCACCACCAGCCCAATCTATTACAGCTGCTCAGGACTATGTAGTTCCTGTCATGCCTGATGATGAGTAGCGTAGATTGGAGAGGTTTGGGAGACTCCAGCCTCCATCTTTCAGTGGTACCGAGGGAGAGGATGAATAGGTCTTCTTGGACAGGTGTCAGAGGATACTCCGGACAATAGGTATTCTAGAGACCAGTGGGGTCTCGTTCACTACTTTTCAGTTCTATGGGGCTGCCTTCAGTTGGTGGGAGGCTTACCAGAGGCATAGGCCGGTCGGCGCAGTACCCCTTACCTGGAAGCAGTTCTCAGGTCTATTCCTGGAGAAGTTCGTGCCTCAGTCCCGCAAAGAGAAGCTGCGCAGGTAGTTCGAGCAGCTTCGTCAGGGTGATATGTCTGTGACGCAATATGAGATGAGATTTTTAGAGTTGGCCCGTCATGCTATCTGGTTGGCTCCCACAAATAGAGAGAGGATCAGGAGGTTCATAGATGGCTTCACTTTTCAACTGCGATTGCTTATGACTAGAGAGAGGGTGTCTGGTGATACTTTCGATGAGGTTGTCAACATTGCTCGTCAGATTAAAATGGTTCGCAACTAGGAGCGGGTTGAGAGGGAGGCCAAGAGGCCTCGTGGCCAAGGTGGATTCAGCGGTGTTCCTTCTGGGGCAGTTCCACCACGGTAGGGGTCGTCCTTTCAGACATACTCAGACGGCTCACCCAGTTCACCGTGGTGCATCATCTGGCCATGGTTTACATAGCTATCAGCATGGCTAATATTTATTCAGTGCACTACCAGCGTAGAGTTCTCACCCTGCCTTGTCAGCTCAGGTGTCTACGAGTAGTTCTTCGGGGCATCAGGAGCAGCAGTTCCATCAGAGGAGGGGATGTTTCGAGTGTAGAGATTTTGGTCATATTAAGAGAGATTGCCCTAGGTTGTTGGGTGGGAATTCATAGTAGAGTTCTCGGCTGATGGCACCAGCATCAGCACCTTCACCTCCCGCCCATCCTATTTCTATGCTCTTCCTGCCAGACCAGATGTCATTGCTTCAGATGCTGTGATTACAGGTATTGTCTCAGTTTTCCACAGAGATGCCTCTGTATTATTCAACCCTGGTTCCACTTATTCATATATGTCTTCGTATTTCGCTCATTTTCTTGATATGCCCCATGAGTCTCTAGTTTCATCTGTTCATGTATCTACTCCGGTGGGCGATACTATTACTGTGGACCACGTATATCGGTCATGTGTGGTTACTATTGGGGGTATGGGGACCAGAGTAGATCTTTTGCTACTTAGTAAGGTCGATTTTGATATGATATTGGATATGGATTGGTTGTCTCCATGTCATGCTGTTTTAGATTGTCACGCTAAGACCGTGACGTTAGTGATGCCAGGGTTTCCGAGAGTTGAGTGGAGCAGTTCCATAGACTATGTTCCCAGTAAAGCGATTTCATACTTGAAGGCTCAGCAGATGGTTGAGAAGGGTTGTCTATCCTATTTGGCTTTTGTGAGGGATGTTAGTGCAGAGGTCCCTGCTATTGATTATGTTCCTGTGGTATGTGATTTCCTATATGTGTTTCCTGCAGACCTGTTGGGCATGCCGCCTGACAGGGACATTGACTTCAGTATTTATTTGGTGCCGGGCACTCAGCCCATTTTTATTCCACTGTATCGTATGGTACTGGCAGAGTTGAAGGAGTTGAAGGAACAACTTCAGAAACTCCTTGATAAGGGGTTTATTCGGCCTAGCGTGTCACCTTGGGGTGCACCAGTTCTATTTGTGAAGAAGAAAAAGGATGGTACTATGAGAATGTGCATTAATTACAGGCAGTTGAACAAGGTCACAATTAAGAACAAGTATCCACTGCCGCATATTGATGATCTATTTGACCAGCTTCAGGGAGCGAGGATGTTCTCCAAGATTGATTTGAGATCAGGGTATCACCAGCTGAAGATTCGGAATTCCGATATTCTTAAGACAGCTTTCAGGACCCGATATGGCCATTATGAGTTCCTTGTGATGTGTTTTGGGCTGACCAATGTCCCAGCAGCATTCATGCATCTGATGAACAGTGTGTTTCAGCTTTATCTTGACTCATTCATTATTGTTTTCATTGATGATATCTTGGTGTACTCTCGTAGATAGGATGAGCATGCCCAGAATCTGAGGATTGTGTTACAGCTATTGGGGGAGGAGAAACGTTATGCAAAGTTCTCCAAGTGTGAGTTTTGGCTCAGTTCAATGGCGTTCTTGGGGAACATGGTGTCCAGGAAGGGTATTCAGGTAGACCCGAAGAAGATAGAGACGGTTCAGAGTTGGCCCAGACTTTCCTCAGCCACGGAGATTCGGAGGTTTCTATGTTTGGCTGGTTATTACCGCTGTTTTATGGAGGGCTTCTCATCTATTGCATCGCCCTTGACTAAATTGACCCAAAAGGGTGCTCCTTTCAGGTGGTCGGAGGAGTGTGAGGAGAGCTTTCAAAAGCTCAAGACTGCTTTGACCACGGCTCCAGTTCTAGTTCTGCCATCAGCTTCTGGTTCTTACATAGTGTATTGTGATGCCTCACGGATCGGTATTAGGTATGTTATGATGCAGGAGGATAGAGTGATTGCTTATGCTTCGTGCCAATTGAAGACCTATGAGAAAAACTATCCTATTCATGATCTTGAGTTAGCAGCTATTGTTCACGCCTTGAAGATTTGGTGGCACTATTTGTACGGGGTCCATTATGAGATTTACACCGATCATCGGAGTTTGCAGCATCCATTTAAACAGAAGGATCTTAACTTGCGTCAGCGGAGGTGGTTGGAGCTTCTTAAGGACTATGATATCACCATTTTGTACCATCCCGGGAAGGCCAATGTGGTGGCCGATGCCTTGAGTCACCGGGCAGAGAGTTTGGGAAACTTAGCATATCTTCCAGCAGCAGAGAGGCCGTTGGCATTGGATGTTCAAGCCTTAGCTAGCCAGTTTGTTAGATTGGATATTTCTAAGCCGGGTTGAGTATTGGCTTGTGTGGTCTCTCGGTCTTCTCTTTATGATCGTATCAGGGAGCGTCAGTATGATGACCCACATCTGCTTGTCCTTAAGGACACGATCTAGTACGATGATGCTAAGGAGGTCACTATCGGGGTTGATGGTGCATTGAGGATGCAGGGCAGGCTATGTGTGACCAATGTAGATGATTTGCGTGAGTTGATTCTCCAGAAGGCTCACAATTCGCGGTATTCTATTCACCCGGGTGCCGCGAAGATGTATCAAGACTTGAGATAGCATTACTGGTGGAGGAGAATGAAGAAGGACATAGTGGAGTATGTAGCTCGATGCCTAAATTGCCAGCAGGTGAAGTATGAGCATCAGCGACCAGGTGGGTTGCTTCAGAAGCTAGAGATTTCGGAGTGGAAATGGGAGTGGATCACAATGGATTTCGTTTTTGGGCTTCCACGGACTCAGCGAAAGTTTGATGCAGTTTGGGTGATTATGGATAGGCTGACCAAGTCAGCTCATTTCATTCCTGTGATAACTACCTATTCTTCCGAGCAACTAGCTCGAGTGTATATCCGCGAGATCATCAGGCTCCATGGCGTACCGGTATCTATCATCTCCGGCCGGGGTACGCAATTTACATCACGATTTTAGAGGGCCGTGCAACATGAGTTGGGGACTCGAGTAGAGTTGAGCACAACATTTCACCCTCAGAAGGACGGACAGTCCGAGCGCACTATTCAGATATTAGAGGATATGCTCTGTGCATGTGAGATGGAGTTTGGAGGTTCGTGGGATCATTTCTTGCCTCTAGTGGAGTTTTCTTACAACAATAGTTACCAATCGAGCATCCAGATAGCACCATATGAGGCTCTGTATGGTAGGCGGTATAGGTCTCCGGTGAGTTGGTTCGAGCCGGGCGAGGCTAGATTATTGGGTACAGACCTTAACCTTCTCAGAATGCTCTGGAGAAGGTTAAGGTGATTATGTATAGACTACGCACAGCCCAGTCCAGACAGAAGAGTTATGCGAATCGGAAGGTTTGCGATGTTGCATTCATGGTTGGGGAGTGGGTCTTGCTCCGGGGTTTCACCTATGAAGGTTGTTATGAGGTTCGAGAAGAAGGGGCAAGCTGAGCCCAAGGTTCATTGGTCCCTTTGAGGTGTTGTGGCAAGTTGGGGAGGTGGCTTATGAGCTTGCTTTATCTCCCAGTCTAGCGGGACTTCACCCAGTATTCCATGTTTCTATGCTCCGGAAGTATCACGACGATTCATTGATCCTTTTGCGCATGTTTCTATGTTTCTATTCCATGTTTCTATGCTCCGTGACTTGGGAGACCGAGCATGATATGTGCAATCGTTATCCTCATCTTTTCACCAGTTTAGGTATGTTTCTATGCTCGTTCGAGGACGAACGATTATTTTAAGAGGGGGAGGATGTAATGCCCCGGCCGGTCAGTTTGAGTGTATTAGCCTCGCTCCCCTATTTTTTGCTTTCCCCGTGTCTGTTTATGCTTATGTGACTTGCCAGGAAGTTTTATTTTTGGTTTCGGAGTGTTTTCGGATACTTAGTCCCTAAAACGGAAGCTTAAGTCTTAGAATTTTGACCGTAGTCCGAACTGTGTGAAGACGACTTCGGAATGAAGTTCAGTTGGTTCTGTTAGCTTCGTTGGGTGATTTTGGACTTAGGAGCATGTCCGAAATGTGATTTGGAGGTCCATAGTAGAATAAGGCTTGAATTGGCGAAAGTTGGAATTTTGGCAAATTTGGTCGGTAGTGGAAATTTTGATATCGGGGTCGGATTTGATTTCCGGCAATTAGAGTAGGTTCGTGACATCATTTAGGACTTGTGTACCAAATTTGAGGTCAATCGGATGTGGTTGGATGGGTTTCGACGTCGTTTGTGGAATTTGGAAGTTTAAAATTTCTTTAGGCTTGAATCCGCATGTAATATGTGTTTTGATGTTGTTTTCGGTGATTTAAAGATTCGACTAAGTTCGCATTGGGTTATATAACTAGTTGGTGTGTTTGGTTGAGGTCCCGGGGTCCTCGGGTTGACAGACTTGATTTTGAGTAGATGAAGCAGCCGAAGTGCTGCTGCTACTATTATGACCGCACCTGCGGAGTGGGCACTGAAGGTGCGAGCCCGCAGAAGCGGCCAAAGATGAGTTGAGCAGAGGTCACAGGTGCGAAACTTTTCCGCACCTACGATGGTCGCAAAAGCGGACAACTGGGCATAGGAGCGAGTTTTAGTCGCAGGTGCGATGGGTTTCCGCACCTGCGATAGGCGCAGATGCGGTCTTGTTGTCATAAGAGCGGAATATGGGATTTCAAGTGAAATCCACACATGCGATGGATTTTTCGCAGGCGCGGCGTCGCAGATGCGACAGTGGGTCCGCATATGCGAAAAGTCTGGGCAGAAGGTTTAAAAGCAAGCGTTCGCAATTTTAGTCTTATTTCACCATTTGAGACTCGGACATAGGCGATTTTGGAGAAGACTTTCGAGGGGATTATTGAGGTGAGTTTCTTGTACTCATTTTGTATCATAAATCTTGATTCCCCACTGATTTCCCCACATAATTAGCGAGATTTTGAAGTGCAATTTGGGGGGTTTTAGGGCTTGAGAATTTGAAAGTGGAGTTTGGGGATTTGGAGGACCAAATGATGCCAGATTTTGATGAATTTAGTATGGTTAGACTCGTGAGTGAATGTGCTTTCGAGTTTTGTGACTTTTGTTGGATTTCAAGGCGTGGGCCCGAGGGGCGGGTTGAGCCTATTTCAGATTTTGGCTTACAATTTTGAATTTTTCTTGCGGAATTGATTCTTTTAGCCTATAATAATTTTATCGTACTGCTTGTGGCTAGATTAGGGGGCGTCTGGAGATTGATTTGAGGGGCAAAGGCATTGCGGAGTAGGAGTTTTGCGCGGTTTAAGGTAAGTAATAGTTTTAAATCTGGTCTTGAGGGTATAAAACCCCGGATTATTGGATTATGTGAGTATTTTGGAGGTGACGCACATGCTAGGTGACGGGCGTGTGGGTGTGCACCGTAGGAATTGGGACTTGGTCCATTTCGTAAAACTGTAAAGTTGAATAACTTGTTGCTAGATATATGCTCTCCCTGTGTTATAGAAATTTGACTACAAATCATGTTAGAAATCGTGCTTAGGCTATGTGATGGTACTGTTGGGATCCGCAGAGGTCGCGTACTTGTTGAATTACTTGCTAATTATTGTCTTGTAATCAGTCATGGTTTTACTTGCGTATCATATCTCAGCCTCTTCTTGATTCTTGTTGATATACTATGTTATCTTTGTTTGGGCTGATCTTTGTGATTTCTGAGAGCCCGAGAGACTAGAGAGGTTGATGACTGAGTGAGGCCGAGGGCCTGTATGTAAGGTATTGATACTATGGCACATGAGTTGTCCATGCAGCACGTGAGTTGTCCATGCGGATTCACATATTGATACTATAGCACATGAGTTATCCGTGCAGCACATGAGTTGTCCGTGCAACACGTGAGTTGTCCGTACGGATATAGCGCTTGGGCTGAAAGGAGCCCCTCCAGAGTCTGCACATCCCCCAATGAGTGCAGGTACCTATTGAGTGTGAGTACTGAGGGCTGAGAGCCGAGTGATTTGAGCTGTTGTGACGAGTTGAGTGACTATTGCCTTGAGAGGTTGTACTTTTTTTTTCATTTGTTGATGCACTTAGTTGCTATCTGTCATTGTTGTTAAATTTTTGAAAGATTCTATATCTGGATTACCTGAACTTTAACTGTATAAAACTGATTGGACTTAAACTGCCGGATGTGAAAGCATGTCTATTCTTTGCTAGAATTATTGAAAATGAACTGTAATTGTATAGCTTGTCACTACCTTCTTAGTTCCTTATTTATTTCTGTTACTTGCTGAGTTGATTGTACTCATGCTATACCCTACACTTCATGTGCAGATCTAGATATGTTTGATCATGGAGGTCGTTGAGTTCGTGCGCGATCGAGTACCGGAGACTACGAGGTAGTTGCCGGCGTCCGCAGACCTTGTCTCTCCTTCTATGTTTTCTTTCTTTTCTGTATTGATACTTAGACAATATTTTTATTAGACTGGATATCTAGATGCTCATGACTTGGTGACACCCCGATGTTTGGGGCTATCTTTCCGCATTTTTGTTTTGAATTCAACTTCGGTTTTTGTAAAATTTTCTGGTATGAAAAATCTTTGAATTATCCTTTTTATGAAATATTAAAGTATTTTTGAAAGGTCGGCTTGCCTAATACCATTGATAGGCACCATCACGACAAGTTAGAGTTTTGGGTCGTGACACCTTTCATCTCTTATTTCTCTTGTGTATAAATACCAATGCATCTGATGTATTTGAATGAAGTAATTGAAATAGTTTCTCTCATGCTTTCTCTGTTCTTGACATTAATGTCATCAGTAAAACCCACTATCTCCTCATCGCCCATTGGATCTCTATGTTGAGTTGGCAGATGTTTAGAGGGATCTACCACAGAGTAGGCTCCAGCCACATCTCCGCATTAATATGCTTCTTCTCTTTTATGATCGTAGGAAGTGAGCAAAAAAGATGCCTAAGGGATTATATCGAGTATATTTGATGATTTGAACATATTTTTGTGAATGTTATTTGATATAAAAATATATGTCATTTGATATTCGTTTATCATAGTTATTATTAATTGCTTGATTAATTTAATAAGGTCCTTGATTAAATTTTGAGACTTGTCATCATGATGGAGATCATAATAATGAGAGTAAAGTCTCTTACAACTTAATCTAAATTTAGTTATTGATCGTATGATTTTTGATTTGGACATTAGTAATCCGGTTAGATCAATATTTATGTGATTGTCTTTATGGGATAATGATTAGTTGATCTCATTAACTGAATCACATAAATAGATGATGCATATAGAGATATGATCATTGAACCGATTCATTGGATAATTCCTAATGGTTAGAATTACCATAAACTGTAAATAGGATATTCTCTTGAAGAATGTGATGCAAGAGTTTCCTTTGACCTGATATCATCATAGTAATTGACAAGTTATTTTGTTGTGCTTTGATACTAGATACCTATGGCCCTAGGGTGATAGTTAAAAGTAGGGGTGGGTGTTCGGTACTTCGGTACGGTTTTTAACAATTACGGTTTGGTACTTCAGTATTTGGTATATCAATTGTGTATACCAAATACCGTACCAAAATAGTTCGGTACGGTTCGGTATTTTCTTGTTTGGTTTGGTACGGTTTTGGTATTATTATTAGTAATAACATTAAAGAAATAATACCTTCAAATGGTGAATGGTTTGCTTAAACATCTTGATTTCGTAGACTACCGTAGCCAAGCTATTTGATTTTTCCCAAAATCCATTTGAATTTGCTGTGTAAGCAAAGCATTGGATTTTTACATACTTCAATCTCTCACTTTACACCTTGTAATCACTAATAGAAAGGTAGAAAAGGCTCCGTTGTAGGAGCTTTCAAGCAAACAGTAAGGGAAACTGGGAATTTATGAAACGGCGAAACCCAAAGTCCTTAGTTAGGTTGGACTTCAGGATTAATCTTACTAGCTAGGGCCTAGGACATGGGTAATAAGTTGGATTTGGGCTGGAAATGGAAAATTCGGAACTTGGGCCGGTAAGTGGTGGGAAGGCTTATTTGAAAATTTTAGATATTTCGGTATTTCGATATACCAAAATATCGAAAGTTCAAAATCGAGAACCGCACCGAAATACCGAACTACTAAAACATTCATACCGAGTTAGTACCGAAGAACCGATACCGAAATACCGAATTAATTTGGTACAGTCCGAAAAACTAAGTATTTAATCATACCCAAACCGGACCGATACCGAAATACCGAATTAATTTGGTCCGGTCCAAAACTTTCATACCGAATTAGTACCGAATAACCGAAGAATCGATACCGAAATACCGAATTAATTTGGTCCGTTCCGGTTTAATCTTCCTTGAAATTATTTTTCTAAAGTTCAACTTTGACTTGGAAAGGAATTAAAATACCATTTTAATTTTTACTTGGAATGATTTTTCTAAAGTTCAACTTTGACTTGGAAAGGAATTAAAACACTATTTTAATTCTTCCTTGGAATTCTTTTTCTAAAGTTCAATTTTTACTTGGAAAGGAATTAAAATACCATTTTAATTCTTCATTTTTCATTCACGTATATATAGAGATATATTTGTGAATTTGAAGAATATATGAAAACCCATAAGGTGTATGTGCACCCCAAAAAGTCAAGAGAAAATATTATTGCAAGAAAATTATTTCTTGTTCTTCTACCTATGAGTTGAGATTTTTTGAGAAAATTTCAATACAATATTTTTCGTTCAATTTGTTCGCGGTTTTCATTAATCAAAGAGTTGATAGTAAAGATCGGTCTCGGTGTGGATATGCATAGAGTCTTCGCATTATCGAAGAAAACTCTGAAACAAGGCTCTCTTCACCAGGTACGTCTTAGATCTGTTCTTTGACATGTAAATAAATTTTAAACACTATAAGTTCTGCCTAGGATTGTTATTGTCTTCTGCTGCGTGTTTTGAATACCTATATGTAATCCTACAGTGGTATCAGAGCCATGGTTCTCGTGTCTAAAATTTATTTATGAAATATTTTAAGATTTTATTTGAAGAGTTCAAACCATTATCCTTGTGTCTTGTGCAATAGTCAAATTGTTTGAATGCATATGGATTGATATTATTTATGAATAAAATATATATTCATATAAGTTAAATTACTAAGATAGTAGTTCGTAACTTGAATTTGAAATTTCGTACAAAATACAACAATAATCTATAATAGGTTATTAGATTATACAATTATTTTAATTGTTATTAGTTTATGAGATATAAATTTATAATAATGTTCTAGCATGAATTATTTTATGTGATATATAAGATAAACATGTTAGAAGTATGTTGAATTTAGTTTTATGTTACATGCTTGTTCGTAATATGATTTTGAATTATTATTACATGTGATGTAAATTAATTTAGGACAAAGCATGTAAACAACTTGACCAAAATTAATGTTCTATAAAAGATTGGGTCATCTTGTTATTAAAGGTTGTTTTAGTAACAATTCCCTCTTACTAAAATTTGAGTTTTTAAATAATAAAATATAAGATATTTTATTGTAAAGTTATCCATCAAAATAAATAATTTTATTTATTTCTTGTTTATAAAGAGCGACCTGACAACCAGGAGACTTATAGTTCGAGAATATGTTAAAATTATTTATTGCATTAGATGCATGGATCGGGAGAATTATTTAATTTTACACTAGACGTCTGGACTACCCAGGGGAGTATAAAATTTAATAAGTTCTTTGATTTCATGGTGGTTGAACTCAACTATGCCAATAAGATCGACCTGACTACCAAGGGACTATTTAACATAAAGTTATTTAAGAAAATTGTATGGAGATACAATTGGTAAGAGGTCACACCTTTAAAATATATGAGGGAAACGACTTGACTTCCAAGGGGCTCATACATATTGTTAAAGGATTCCTTTACTACACTAACAGAAATAAAGATTTTGTAATGACCCGACCGGTCATTTTGAGCTCTAGCACATCATTCAGAGGTTTGAGACCCTCAGCAGCTTCACTTAAGGTATTATGACTTGTACGCGTGGTCGGAATTTAAATTTGGGAAGTTCAGAGTTGATGTGAAAAGAAAATTTCTAATTTCGGAAGCATTAAGTTGGAGGAATTGACTAAAGGGTGATTTTTGAGTAAACGACCTCGGAATCGATATTTGAAGGTTCCAAAAGGTTCATATGATGATTTCGGACTTGGGTGTATATCCGGATCGGGTTTTGGATGATCCGGGAGTGTTTCAGTACATATTGTGAAAGTTGACATTTTGGAAGAATTTCATAAATTTGGATTGAAGTGCATTTCAATGTTATCAAAGTCCGTTTGGGATTCCGAGTCTGGGAATAGCTCCTTATGGTGATTCTGGAATTTGGAGCACGTCCGGAAGTGGATTCGAAGGTCCGTAGGTCATTCTGGAGTCATTTGGCTAAAGATAGAAATTTGAAGGCTTTTGAGAAGTTTGACCGGAAGTGGACTTTTTGATATCGGGGTCAGAATTCGATTACGGAAGTTGGAGTAGCTCCGTAATATCAATTATGACTTGTGTGCAAAATTTGAGGACAATCGTACGTGATTTGATAGGTTTCAGCATCGATTTTAGAGTTGAAGTTTCAAAGTTTATTATGTTTGAATTGGGGTGCGATTCATGATTTTGATGTTGTTTGATGTGATTTGAGGTCTCGAGCAAGTTTGTGTTATGTTATGGGACTGGTTGGTATGATTGGCCGGGGTCCCGGGGGCCTCGGGTTTGTTTCGGGGTAGTTTCGGATCATTTTGGGCTGTTTTGGAACTGCTGATTCTGGTGTCCGGTTTCCTTCTTCGCGAACGCGAAGAAAGTCTCGCGTTCGCGAAGAAGAAATTTTGGGGGTGCTGGATTTGGCCTTCGCGAACACGAAGGAGGGCTCATGAACGCAAAGAGGTGCCTGAGGAACTTACGCGTACACGAGGGGCCAGTCGCGAACGCGTTGAAGGAAATGGAGGAGCTGGGCCTAGAGCCATTTAGCCTTCGCGAACGCGGAGCTCCAACCGTGAACGCGAAGCTGTGGAGCCTGGAACCTTTGCGAACGCGATGCTTGATTGCGAATGCGAATAGTAAATTGAAGGTCATGCAAGTTTGGCCTCCGCGAACGCGAGGGCGTTTCCGCGTTCGCGAAGAAGGAGTCGGACTGGGCAGTGAGATGTTTTAAAACGGGATTTTTGGCCATTTGCACTTCATTTCCTCCATGGGAGCGGGTCTTGGGGTGATTTTGGAGCTCCATCTTCATCATCTATGTCAAGGTAAGTGATTCCCACCTAGTACAAGTTAAATACATAGTTTATATATGGATTTAGATATGGAAATTAGTAAAAATCGTGGGGTTTCGGTAGAAAACCTAGAAATTAGTATTTTTTGAATTTAACCACGAATTTGGGTATGGAATTAGAAATAAATTATATATTTGAGTTCGTGAGGCTATGGGTAATGGTTGTCTTCGAAATTTTTTGAAATTCGGGCACGTGGGCCCGAGAGTTGCTTTATCGATTTATCGAGCGGAGTTAAAAATTGTTATAAATTGATTAATTATGAATATTAGAGTATATTTTGATTGGGTTGCAACTTATTTGACTAGTTTTGGAGCGACGGGCATCAGTTTGAGGTATTAGGGAGGCTTTGGAGCCGGTTATGGAATTTCGGAGCGAGGTAAGTCTCCTTTCTAACCTTGTAAGAGGGAATTAACCCCATAGGTGAATTAAATTATTGTGTGCTTCTATTTGTAGGGGCTACGTACGTACGAGGTGACGAGAGCCCGTACGTAGTTACTAGCTATGCCTATGTCCAGGTAGTTTTAGGCTCACATCATGCCTCGTTGATATTGTTATTGATTTATGTTTATTGTCTGCCTTGAGAGGGAGCGAGATTGAGTTTGCTTATTAAATGTTTTGAAAGGAGTTGAAATTGAAGAACTTAAGATTTAAAAGGTTTCATTTGAACTTCGTAAATTTCGAAAAGGATTGAGTAATGCTATAATAGCTTAAGAAATCTATGTGTAACCGCATCGCATGTATGATTCGCGGGCGGGATAATTTCCTTAAAGCTAAATTTCCCTTATTTTGAAAAGAATCAAGAAAGAGATATGATTTTAATTTTAAATTTATATTTGACCGAATCGCAAGTATGATCCGCGAGCGGGGAGATTTCCTTAAATTTATATTTGACTGCATCGCACGTATGATTCCCGAGCAGGGTATTTCCTTCTAGCACTCTTATGGAATCGGACCGTTCACCTCGGCAGGATTTATGTACCACACTCTCATGGGAGCGGGCCGTTCACCTCTGCAGGTTAATAGATGCATCTATGGTTCGCGCTGTTCTACCCTCGACAATGCACAGTTTACTATTATGTTGGGTCGAGTCGTACGCCTCGGCACTTCCTATATATATATATATTATCCTCATGGAATCGTGTGTAATATTTAGCAAGAAGTCAGTGTATAAGGGTTTTTCTCTGATTTGAATTATGACAACCTCTTTGATGAAATCCGCTATATCTATATATATATACTCTGATTACGGAGGGAACTTGCTAGTTGAGAGCTTGAGTAGATTGTAAAGAGAAAAATTGTATCACATATTTTATACTTGTTTGTTTCATATATTTACTTTGTCTCATATTTATTCACTTCTTTACTGTACCTGATATTATTGGACCACTAGTAAGTGTCGAAGTCGAACCCTCGTCACTACTTCTTCGGGATTAGGTGGGATACTTACTGGGAACGCGTTGATTTACGCACTTATACTACACTTCCTGCATATTTTTGTGCAGGTACACATATGTTTAGCAGCCTTATGGGCGTAGAGGCGCGATTATGGGAGGGACTTAGGTGAGTTGCATTCTTTACGACGATCCGCAGCCAACGAAGTCTCCCTCAGAGTATTGTATTTTCTTTTTTGTCCAAATTTGCATCCCGGATAGTTATTGTATTTTATTTTATCTTCCTAGTTGATGCGCATGCACTTGTGACACCGAGTTTTGGGTTGATTATGAGTCGTGTTGTATTGGAATTTTTAAAGATATTATTATTTATTTTGTAAGCTTCATCTTTTATGATTTAAATTGAAGGAAAATATGATTTCAAAAGTAACAAAAATGAGAACCCATTTAAGTATTTATTGTTGGCTTGCCTGACAGTGGTATCCGACGCCATCACGACCTTTATGGATTTTGGGTCGTGACAACATGGTATCAGAGCGCTAGGTTCACTTAGGTGTCACGAGTCATGAGCGAGTCTAGTATAGTCTTGCGGATCGGTACAGAGACGTTTATACTTATCTTCGAGAGGCTACAAGGTTGTTAGGAGCAATTTCCTTCTTGATTCCTCATCGTGCGAATTGATTCTTTGAGGCTTGTACCTTTATTTCTTTCCTATTCAATCTTATGCGACATAAAACGCTTGTTATAGATTGGGAATCGAGGAATTGTCATGGTACTACAGAAGTGGTGCAGTGTGTCTCTGCCTGCGTGTTTGATTGGGCTATTACCGTCGCCTTGCAAAAGGTCGGCCTGTCGTTTCAGCTCAACATCAGTATTTCCTATGGTTTTGAGATTTGTCGTTGATTGTTATGACGATTTGTGCGTTGTTATCACACCGTGATTGTGTAATGGTAGGATGCATGTCTATGCGTCGAGGCAGTGAATGACTTGAAAGAAGGTTTTACTCAGTGCATGATGCAGAGGCTCAGTGTTTTATTTCCAGTGGAGGAAAGGCAATCAGACTATGAGTGTTTGGGTTGATGGAGTAACGGGACTTGGTATTTTGAACGTGGTAGAATTTTCATCTATCATGTGGTGTCGTCGTCCTTGATTGAACGTGTTAAGCTCGCCGGTGTTATGGTCTTCTTCAAACTGCCTTCAAGGCAAGGTGTTGTAAAATGGCGCCTGAGATGCGATTGTCAGAGATAACGGAGTGTAGCGGTTTCGGAATCGAAGGGGTATTTCTAATGTTGATGGCTCAAGGAAGATGATCTTCTAGGAGGCTTGGGGTTGGTGGCAATTTATTAGCTCAAGCGCTACTGAGATGGATTTTTATTTAAGGCGACAACTGGGCAGCGGTGGATGAGAAAGGACATGTGGGAGGTGTCTTGCGGTGCTTGAACCTATAAAAGGCCAAGTGTAAGAAAACAGAAGTCGGGTATTGCTTAAAGGAGGAGAGTTTGACCAAAGTGGGAGAGTGGCAGAGTAGCGTATGGGTTCCGTGGTAAGATAGCCACATGCATTGAGGGAAGATTAAAGCAATTTGGGAATCGTGATGGTCCATGAACAGGACCATGGATTTTATTTGGATGCAACATGACTTCGTGTTTGGAATGCGTTGTTGGACTTTTAGCTGATGTCGATAGGGAAGGAGGAACCTTGGCGGGCCCCAAGGTTATATAATTGTAGTTTCAAGCTAAGTGGGAGAGCCCCACCTTCTATGATTGGATTGCGTAATTGTCAATTTGTGCGGTTTCTAGTTATCGGTATATTGATGGGTTATTACGACTAAGTAAAGAAGACATCAACGGTAACTTGAGCAAAGGATTTGAGTAATGTGCGCTATCTTTGGCCTTATCGGTTCATGTTCAGGTCTTGGGTAGATTCAGAGTCTATGCTTCGTATGGATGCGATGTATAAGGAAACGAATTCGACCGGTTGCTTCTTCGAGAGGGTGTTCATGTGCTAGCAGAGCCTTGGAGTTTGATTATATTCGGGGACAAGTCAGAGTGGGCGACTCCCAACAATTGTCCTAGTGGGTTCAAAAATTCAAAGTGCGGTGCCTAAGGATTTCGAGTCCTTGGTATGGTTAAGTACTGAGTTTGGGCAGCGGATTATGGTAAAAGGGACTTGGAATGTTCTATGTTATCATCGGTCTGTGGTGTGGCATTCGAGGAATGGGAGAAAATAACTTCGGATTCATATAGGGGTTTTCAGAATGGTTGTACCAGTTGAAGATGCGAGTATGCGCATAAGGAGGGTATGAGATGGTTCGTGGGTTTTGGAGACAACGTGGTCTCGTGAAATAAGGTCACTCAGGATGAGTGCGGATTTGGGTTCATGATGTTTTGAATGGGGCTATTATTATTCCTAAGGCAAGTCCAGAATAAATTAGAAGAAGTCGGATTCGGTTAGCTAGGGTTGAATTGGCATGATGGTGGCAATGATCAGTTCCTTCAGCGTGTTGAGTTATACATGTGATTTGTGGCGGTACGTGCGAGGTTTAACGGCCGCCGTAATTGATTTTATTTGGAATCATTCGAGTATTATGGCATGTTATGTGTGGATGGATCCCGGAAGAATTATGGTGGTTTAGACCACCACTCGAGGTTTGTATTTTTCTGCGGTTATGGGAATTCAGTCACGTGTGGCAATGGTTCTCCTGAAATGAGTTAAGTGAAAAGTTTCTATAAGATGAAATGTGTACCTTATTGGTTGTTCGGGAGTTATGATGAAATTCTTGTACTCTTGCGTATTGGTATGTTAAGTGCAGTGAGCGACATGGGAATTGGAAGTTGAGGATCAAGGTTGCAGTTGATGTCGACAAGAATGTCACGAGCTCGGATAAGCAGGGAAGAATTCATATTTTTAGAGTAAGTTGGTATTGTCCTTAGCGTCACCTGAGATCGGTATCTTGTGTAAGAGGCTTTGTGTACTGAGTTGCAACTTCTTGATTTGCTTTACAACATTAGTGTGACCGGTGGTATGGATGTGTAGACTTGTTACCTGGTATGGAGAGTCATGGGAGTGTATCCCACGGGAAGATTGTATAAGTGTGACATGTAGTCACTTAATTGGCTAAAGATTTAAAACTAAGTATGGAGATTGTGGTACTATCGCTAATGTGAGAATTTATGCTTGAAGGGCGTTCGGTTCATTTGGTTGTGGAATGTGGAAGTTTGTTCCGGATTTGACGGTTGTTCTTATATGTCATGAATAGGTCATTGTGGGTCCCTGAGGGGCTATTTAGCCAAGCATGGTATGATCAGAATCGGTTTGAGGTCTGTGGATGGATCTATATGTGAATGTGGGCTCTATATCAGGCTGGATGTGCTCGTCTCAGCATAGAGTTGTTTTTGGAAGGGTCTTCGGCCTTTGGATGTTATTCCTGTCGTCAGCCATTCCGTGTAATCTATTATACCAAGTGGGTTGTGAGGTGGTTTAATTATTCGCACTCGTATTGAGATCCTGTATGGTTTGTGGTATTATGTAAGCAAGATGGCTCTCGAGATACAGGTCATATATCGCACCTTAGTGGTGCTTGAGTTTTGTAGCGCGTGACACTACCCGTCTCCCCAGGATTTGTATTATGCACTTGGCTTGCTTATGGTTGATATCCGGGCATTTCGTGTGTATAAGCGTTATGGCTCGATGTGTGTTTTATTTAGATTATTATGTGTGGATCGGGTGGCACGCCTCCACGGGTATATAGTTGGATCGGGTGGCACGCCGCCACGAATATGTTGATTGGATCGGGTGGCACGCCACCACGGGTATCATGTGTGGATCGGGTTGCACGCCGTAATAGTGTGTTATTGAGTACAGTTTCCCATATCTATTATTGCGTGTTTTGATTCTCATTTCCTAAGGAAGGTTCATAACATCCTTTCGGTTGTTTAATTAGTTACGTGGGTTGAGTAGTTCTTTCCAGAGTTCGTTTTTCCTTATGTATCGCCTTCGAGTCTGTATCTTGTTAGAACATTGTTGCATCATATGAGATTTCTGGCAGTGTCTGAGGTGGCTTATTGCCTGAGCAGCTTGTACTGGGTGAGACGAGATTATTGGACCTGGGATCAGTGCGATCAGATTTATATGAAGCATATTAAAGAGTAAATATTATTATTCAGTCCAGAATTAGGTAATGGTTCTTGTCGGGAGGAGAGACTCCATAAATGGTGATTCGGCAGGTGGTTGTGAGTTCTACATATCTTCTCTGTCGTGGCAGTATTACAAGGGTTGGAACAAGACTTATATGGGTCATGAGGTGTGTTGTGAGCATTAGATTCGTGGGATTTCGCCTATTGTTATTAGGAGATGTTATTAGGGTCATGTGAATTATACGGTGCATGGTGTGGATTCTGCGAAGGTATGCAAACATGTATTGGTGCATCGTATAGTGATTAATACGGTGTTTGTATGTTGGAAACCGACCTAGAATGTGTGTAATGACCCGGCCGGTTGTTTTGAGAATTAGAGCCCCGATCCCCTAATATCTGTTTTCCCCAAGTTTTTTCTGCTTTTGGTATTTGCCGGAGTGATTGATTATGGAATTCGGGGAGTTTCAGGACACTTAGTCCTTAGTTGGGAGATTAAGCCTTAGAGTTCGGACCGTAGTCGGAACTACGTGAAGATGGATCCGGAATGGAATTCCGTCGACTCTGTTAGCTCCGTTGAGTGATTTTGGGGTTAGGAGCGCATCCGGAAGGTGTTTTGGAGGTCTGTAGTAGATTTATGCTTAAATTGGCGAAAGTTAGTTTTTCGGCGATTTCAGCCGATAGTGAAAAATTTGATATGGAGCTCGGAATGGAATTCTGAAAGTGGTTGTAGGTTCGTAGTGTCATTTGTGACCTGTGTGTAACATTTGAGGTCATTCGGACTAGATTTGATGTGGTTCGATGTCGTTTGTAGAATTTGGAAAAAAATCTAAATTCTTAGGCTTGAATCCGTGTTTAATTCATGCTTTTAGTGTTGTTCGATGTGGTTTGAAGGCTCGACTAAGTTCGTATGGTGTTATAGGATTGGTTGGTAGGTTTGGTTGAGGTCTCGGGAGCCTCGGGTGTGTTTCAGATGCTTAACAGAATGAAATTGGACTTAGGGAAAAATCTGGTGCCTTTGCCGGTTCTGGTGTTTTGCACCTGCGGAAGGGAGGCCGCAGGTGCGCGAGCCGCAGGTGCGAGGAGAGTGAGAATATGCGGAACTGGTGGGGCTGGTGATGGAGCGCAGGTGCACAAGTTTGACCGCACCTGCGAGCCCGCAGGTGCGAAGCGTGGGCGCAGGTGCGGAGCCTGGATGCCTTAGTGAAATGCACAAATACGCCGATTTGGACCGCAGGTGCGAGGAATTACCCGCAGATGCGGCCCAACCCGGATAAGTAACCTTCGCCCCTGCGATGATCTTTTCCGCAAGTGCATGACCACAAATGCGGCCTCATGGGCGCACGTGCGGAAATTGCTAGGTTGAAGAGGCATATTCGAGGGTTCATTCCTCATTTTTCACCAATTCGAATTTTAGCTCGGGAGAAGGCGATTTTGCAAGGGTTTTGAAGAGGAAATCAGTGGGTAACAATTCTTAACTCTAATTCGTGTATATTTCATTAATCCATTATTGTTTTCCTCGTCTAATTATGGAATTTGAGGGTAGAAGTTTGAAAATGGGGGAAAAGGTTCCCCAATTGAAAATCTGAGATTTGAATGAGAATTTGACGTCGGATTTAGATGATTTTTGTTCGAGTGAGCTCGTGAGTGAATGGGTGTTCATAATTGGTAATTTGTACCCGATTCCGAGACGTGGGCCCGGGGAGACGTTTTGGGCGTTTTTTCGAATTTCACGCTTTAGCTTCGAATTAATTAGTTATATTTACATTATGCAATTAATTTGAATAGATTCGGGATATTTGGAGTCGGATACTCGCGGCAAGAACGTGATATCAAGTTGATTTGAGCGGTTGAGGTAAGTGGCTTTCCTAATCTTGTGTTGGGAACTTTTCCCTTAGGATGTCTGATATTAATTAAGGTATGGGCGCCGCGTACGTGAGGTGACAAGTACGTACACGGGATATTATTGCAAAAATTCCATTTTTCCTTTCTAAATCATAAATTTTATTTCCCTTATTAAATTGCACGAATTCGTTTAATTGTTCGGCTTAGACTAGAGAAGCATGCTTACGTGTTTTAACTACCTATCTGACATTCTGTGCGCCATGCTTAGTTAAGTCCCTACTTTCCTTATCTGTGTTCTGTATAAACAGTATAACTTGATATCTTACCTGCCATTTCATCTTGCGTTGCATTTTAAAATTGGGACTACGGACGTATTTCAGGAGATCCCCCTTCCCCCCTGTCTTGCATATTTATTTTGGGACTACGGACGTATTCCGGGAGATCCCCTAGCACTGCATATTTACTTTGGGACTACGGACGTATTCCGGGAGATCCCCCAGTACTGCATATTCATTCGGAACTATGGGACGGTATCCCGGGAGATTCCCCATTGTGTTTACCTTGTTCTGAGCCGAGGGCTCCCTTAACTGTTAAATTTTTGAGAATTTCTTTAACTATGTTACCGTAAACTTCACTTATATCTTTTACTGTTTAATTTATTATATTTACTCCGGTAGGGACTTGACCTGACCTCGTCACTACTCTACCGAGGTTAGGCTTGGCACTTATTGGGTAACATTGTGGTGTACTCATGCCCTTTCCTGCACATGTTTTCGTGTGCAGATCCAGGTGCGAGCTATCAGCCTCAGGGTTAGTGCGTGCTGCTGATTCTAGGAGACTTCAAGGTACTTCTGCTTGCGTCCGCAGATCCTCGGAGTCCCCTTCTACTCCCTCGTTTAGAGATTTTCCTTATTATCTTCAGACTTTTGTATAAACCTACATAGATTATAGCAGCTTGTAATTTAGTGATATTTCGGGTCTTGAAAAATTATTTTGTATATGCCGAGTGGTACTACTTTTGGTTATTCACAATATGCTGTTTATCTTTAAAATATTGTGTTTTCTTTACATTTTTCGTAATATTAGACTTACCTAGTCGTAAAGGCTAGGTGTCGTCACGACACCTTATGGAGGGTTAATTTGGGTCGTGACATAGAGGATTTCAGATGTTGTAATTTGGCTATAAGGCTTATTTGACTATATAAAAAGGAGGATTTTTAGGTTTGCTCGAGCAAATGTGCTCAACTGGGTTATGGTCGCACGGGTAGGTGCACGAAGTGTTAAACAACGATTTCAGACAACTCCAGAGCAGTTCTTAGTACGTTCGCGGACGAATGTATGTTTAAGTGGGAGAGAATGTAACGACACGACCGGTCATTTTGAGCTCTAGCGCGTCATTCAGCGGTTTGAGATTCTGAGCATCTTCACTTCAGGTATTATGACTTGTACGCATAGTCGGAATTTAATTTCGGAAAGTTCAGAGTTGATTTAGAAAGAAAAATTCTAAAGGATAATTTTTGAGTAAACGACCTCGGAATCGAGATTTGAAGGATCCAACAGGTTCGTATGATGATTTTGGACTTGGGCGTATGTCCGAATCGGGTTTTGGATGACCCGGGAGCGTTTCAACGCCTATTGTGGAAGTTGATATTTTAGAAGAATTTCATAAATTTGGGTTGAAGTGCATTTCAATGTTATCAATGTCCATTTGGGATTCCAAGTCTGGGAATAGCTCCGTATGGTGATTCTGGAATTGGGAGCGCGTCCGGAAGTGGATTCAGAGGTCCATAGGTCATTTTGGAGTCACTTGGCTAAAGCTAGAAATTTAAGGGTTTTTGAGAAGTTTAACCGGAAGTGAACTTTTTAATATCGGGGTCAGAATCCGATTCCGGAAGTTGGAGTAGGTCCATAATGTCAATTATGACTTGTGTGCAAAATTTGAGGACAATCGGACGTGATTTGATAGGTTTCGGCATCGATTTTAGAAGTTGAAGTTTTAAAGTTTATTAAGTTTGAAATGGGGTGCGATTCATGATTTTGATGTTGTTTGATGTGATTTGAGGTCTCGAGCAAGTTTGTGTTATGTTATGGGACTAGTTGGTATGATTGGCCGGGGTCCCGGGGGTCTCGGGTGTGTTTCGGGGTAGTTTTGGATCATTTTGGGCTGTTTTGGAACTGCTAATTCTGGTGTCCGGTTTCCTTCTTTGCGAACACGAAGGAAGTCTCGCGTTCGCGAAGAAGAATTTTTGGGGGTGCTGGATTTGGCCTTCCCGAACACGAAGAAGGACTCGCGAATGCAAAGAGGTGCCTGAGGAACTTACGCAAATGCGAGGGGCTAGTCGCGAACGCGTTGAAGGAAATGGAGGAGCTGGGCCTAGAGCCATTTAGCCTTCGCGAACGCGGAGATCCAACCACGAACGCGAAGCAGTGGAGCCTGGAACCTTTGCAAACGCGAGGCTTGATTGTGAACGCGAAGAGGAAATTGACGGTCGTGCAAGTTTGGCCTCCGCGTTCGCGAAGAAGGAGTCGGACGGGGCAGTGAAATGTTTTAAAACGGGATTTTTGGCCATTTGCACTTCATTTCCTCCATGGGAGCCGGTCTTGGGGTGATGTTGGAGCTCCATCTTCATCATCTATGTCAAGGTAAGTAATTCCCACCTAGTACAAGTTAAATACATAGTTTATATATGGATTTAGACATGGAAATTAGTAGAAATTGTGGGGTTTTGGTAGAAAATCTAGAAATTAGTATTTTATGAATTTAATCACAAATTTGGATATGGAATTGGAAATGAATTATATATTGGAGCTCGTGAGGCTATGGATAATGGTGGTCTTCGAAAATTTTCGGAATTCGGGCACGTGGGCCCGAGGGTTGCTTTATCGATTTATCGAGCGGAGTTAAAAATTGTTATAAATTGATTAACTATGAATATTAGAGTACATTTTGATTGGGTTGCAACTTATTTGACTAGTTTTGGAGCGACGGGCATCAGTTTGAGGTATTAGGGAGGCTTTGGAGCCGGTTATAGAATTTCGGAGCGAGGTAAGTCTCCTTTCTAACCTTGTAAGAGGGAATTAACCACATAGGTGAACTAAATTATTGTGTGCTTCTATTTGTGGGGGCTACGTAAGCACGAGGTGACGAGAGCCCATACGTAGTTACTAGCTATGCCTATGTCCGGGTAGTTTTAGGCTCATATCATGCCTCGTTGATATTGTTACTGATTTATATTTATTGTCTGCCTTGAGAGGGAGAAAGATTGAGTTTGCTTATTAAATATTTTGAAAGGAGTTAAAATTGAAGAACTTAAGATTTAAAAGGTTTCATTTGAACTTCATAAATTTTGAAAAGGATTGGGTAATGCTATAATAACTTAAGAAATCTATGTGTAACCATGTCGCATGTATAATTCGCGAGCGGGGTAATTTTTTTAAAAAGCTACAAGCTAAATTTTCCTTATTTTGAAAAGAATAAAGAAAGAGATATAATTTTAATGTTAAATTTATATTTGACCGCGTCGCAAGTATGATCCGCGAGTGGGGAGATTTTCTTCAATTTATATTTAACCGCATCGCACGTATGATTCGCGAGCGCGGTATTTCCTTCTACCGCTCTTATGGGATCGGGCCGTTCGCCTCGGCAGGATTTATGTACCACACTCTCATGGGAGCGATTCGTTTGCCTCTGCAGGTTAATAGATGCATCTATGGTTCACGCTGTTCGACCCTCGGCAGTGCACAGTTTACTTTTATGTTGGATCGGGTCGTACGCCTCGGCACTTCCTATATATATATATATTATCCTCGTGGAATCGTGTGTAATATTTAGCAAGAAGTCAGTGTATCTGAGGGTTTTTCTCTAATTTGAANTTGGTCATTTTTCCTTTGAGACAAGATTCACAGGTTGGATATAATTCAAAATTATACTTGTCAAGGTACCCTTCCTTGTACAACTTGTTAATTCTTTTCTCTCCAATATGACCAAGCCTACAATGCCAAAGGTATGTATGATTTACTTGATCATCTCTTTTCTTCTTAAGACTAGAAACATGCATAATCGAATTAGCATTCATATTAGGTAAGACATAAACATCATGTTGGAGATAGCCATTCACATATAAATCATCACCATAATAAATAGAGCAAATATCATTGCCTATGTTAATGCGAAACCCACGTTTGTCCAATATAGAAGCTGAAATTATGTTCGAAACAAATTTAGGAACATAATAACAATCATCTAGCATAAGTAATTTGCCCGGAGGCATTATTAAAGAAATTGATCCTACAACTATGGCTGCAACTTTTGCATCATTTTCAACTTGTAGATTAACTTCTTCTTTCTTTAGTCTCCTACTTATCTTGAACCCTTGCAACATATTGCAGATGTTATAAGCACTGCTAGTATCTAATACCCACAATGAAGAATTAGTAGTAACTAAAGAAACTTTGAAATATTTTTCATTATTGTCTCATCTTGTTTCTTATCTTTTAGAGTTGCTACTCCTTGCAGTTTCTCTTCCAATGCCCTTTCTTCTTACAGTGGAAACATTCATCATCATATACAAACTACAAGATCAAATCTTCAGAAAGCTCTTTACCAAGCTTGTACCTCAACTTCGTATGTTCTTCGGTAAGAATAATCATGATCGACAAGGGGTCCAACTTGAGAGTTTTCAATGTCTAGATGTGCATCAACCATCTCCTTAATATATTCAATGATTGCAGTTGGATCTATATTCTCATGTTTCCTCTGGAGTTCAGAACTCATAGAAGCGAGAATGATGCGTTTAATAGCAAGGCATTCTTCCAAGTGTTTCTGATAAACCTTGGTGCCTTGAACATCATTCTCTGGTGGGATTATCTTTGCAGGATTATCGATCACATCAATGAGCTTTTCATGCATGAGAACAATTCTCAAATTTCTATACCAGTCATCAAAGTTTGGTCCTACCAACTTGTTGGTCTCAAGTATTTCACGCAGTGATATAACAGACATATTGAAAAATTTAAAATATAGAAAAGAAAAAGCAATAATATAAGAATATATTTACATATATAATAAAGACATGGACTTTTATCTAAATGATATTTACACTAATTATTTTAAACTATTTACCCTCATTATAGTTTAAGAAATCTGTCACGACCCCAAATCCATAAAAGGTCGTGATAGCGCCAGACACCACTGTCAGGCAAGCCAACAATAAATACTTAAATGGGTTCTCATTTTTGTTACTTTTGAAATAATATTTTCCTTCAATTTAAATCATAAAAGATGAAGCTTACAAAATAAATAATAATATCTTTAAAAATTCCAATACAACACAACTCATAATCAACCCACAATCCGGTATGACAAGTGCATGCGCATCAACTAGGAAGATAAAATAAAATACAATAACTGTCCGGGATGCAAATTTGGACAGAAAAGAAAATACAATACTCTAAGGGAGACTTCGTTGGCTGCGGATCGTCGTAAAGAATGCAGCTCACCTAAGTCCCTGCCATAATCGCACCTTTGCGCCCATAAGGCCGCTAAACATATGTGTACATGCACAAAAATGTGCAGGAAGTGTAGCATGAGTACGTAAATCAACGCGTACCCAGTAAGTATCCCGCCTAACCCCGAAGAAGTAGTGACGAGGGGTCGACTTCGACACTTACTAGTGGTCCAATAATATCAGGAATAGTAAAGAAGTGAATAAATATGAGACAAAGTAAATATATGAAACAAACAAGTATAAAATATGTGGTACAATTTTCCTCTTTACAATCTACTCAAACTCTCAACTAGCAAGTTCTCTCCGTAATCAGAGTATATATATATATATATATATACTCTGATTACGGAGAGAACTTGCTAGTTGAGAGTTTGAGTAGATTGTAAAGAGGAAAATTGTACCACATATTTTATACTTGTTTGTTTCATATATTTACTTTGTCTCATATTTATTCACTTCTTTACTATTCCTGATATTATTGGACCACTAGTAAGTGTCGAAGTCGACCCCTCGTCACTACTTCTTCGGGGTTAGGCGGGATACTTACTGGGTACGCGTTGATTTACGTACTCATGCTACACTTCCTGCACATTTTTGTGCATGTACACATATGTTTAGCGGCCTTATGGGCGCAAAGGTGCGATTATGGCAGGGACTTAGGTGAGCTGCATTCTTTACGACGATCCGCAGCCAACGAAGTCTCCCTTAGAGTATTGTATTTTCTTTTCTGTCCAAATTTGCATCCCGGACAGTTATTGTATTTTATTTTATCTTCCTAGTTGATGCGCATGCACTTGTCATACCGGATTGTGGGTTGATTATGAGTTGTGTTGTATTGGAATTTTTAAAGATATTATTATTTATTTTGTAAGCTTCATCTTTTATGATTTAAATTGAAGGAAAATATTATTTCAAAAGTAACAAAAATGAGAACCCATTTAAGTATTTATTGTTGGCTTGCCTGACAGTGGTGTCTGGCGCTATCACGACCTTTTATGGATTTGGGGTCGTGACAGATTTCTTAAACTATAATGAGGGTAAATAGTTTAAAATAATTAGTGTAAATATCATTTAGATAAAAGTCCATGTCTTTATTATATATGTAAATATATTCTTATATTATTGCTTTTTCTTTTCTATATTTTAAATTTTTCAATATGTCTGTTATATCACTGCGTGAAATACTTGAGACCAACAAGTTGGTAGGACCAAACTTTGATGACTGGTATAGAAATTTGAGAATTGTTCTCATGCATGAAAAGCTCATTGATGTGATCGATAATCCTGCAAAGATAATCCCACCAGAGAATGATGTTCAAGGCACCAAGGTTTATCAGAAACACTTGGAAGAATGCCTTGCTATTAAACGCATCATTCTCGCTTCTATGAGTTCTGAACTCCAGAGGAAACATGAGAATATAGATCCAACTGCAATCATTGAATATATTAAGGAGATGGTTGATGCACATCTAGACATTGAAAACTCTCAAGTTGGACCCCTTGTCGATCATGATTATTCTTACCGAAGAACATACGAAGTTGAGGTACAAGCTTGGTAAAGAGCTTTCTGAAGATTTGATCTTGTAGTTTGTATATGATGATGAATGTTTCCACTGTAAGAAGAAAGGGCATTGGAAGAGAAACTGCAAGGAGTAGCAACTCTAAAAGATAAGAAACAAGATGAGACAATAATGAAAAATATTTCAAAGTTTCTTTAGTTACTACTAATTCTTCATTGTGGGTATTAGATACTAGCAGTGCTTATAACATCTGCAATATGTTGCAAGGGTTCAAGATAAGTAGGAGACTAAAGAAAGAAGAAGTTAATCTACAAGTTGAAAATGATGCAAAAGTTGCAGCCATAGTTGTAGGATCAATTTCTTTAATAATGCCTCCGGGCAAATTACTTATGCTAGATGATTGTTATTATGTTCCTAAATTTGTTTCGAACATAATTTCAGCTTCTATATTGGACAAACGTGGGTTTCGCATTAACATAGGCAATGATATTTGCTCTATTTATTATGGTGATGATTTATATGTGAATGGCTATCTCCAACATGATGTTTATGTCTTACCTAATATGAATGCTAATTCGATTATGCATGTTTCTAGTCTTAAGAAGAAAAGAGATGATCAAGTAAATCATACATACCTTTGGCATTGTAGGCTTGGTCATATTGGAGAGAAAAGAATTAACAAGTTGTACAAGGAAGGGTACCTTGACAAGTATAATTTTGAATTATATCCAACCTGTGAATCTTGTCTCAAAGGAAAAATGACCAAATCTCCATTTACTGAAAGTGGAGAAAGAGCTACTGAATTATTGGGACTAATTCATACAGATGTTTGTGAGCCCATGAAAATTTAAGCTAAAGGTGGATATTCTTACTTCGTCACCTTCACGGATGATATGTTAAGATATGAATTTGTGTATCTTATGAAACACAAATCTGAATCTTTTGAAATGTTCAAAAGGTTCGTAGTGAAGTTGAGAAACAGACGGGTAAAAGTATCAAGGTACTAAGGTCGCATTATCGAAGAAAACTCTAAAACGAGACTCTCTTCACCATGTGCGTCTTAGATCCGATCTTTGACATGTAAATAAATTTTAAACACGATAAGTCCTGTCTAGGATTGTTATTGTCTTCCGCTGTGTGTTTTGAACATCTATATGCAATCCTACACTTTCCACGTCAAGATTAGTTTTGCATTGATTTGTATTACCACTAAATACCGAGTGAAGCATTTCCCCGATGAATTGGGTCTTCTTTTTGATTTTGACTAAGTAATCAGGCAAAAGAACATGATGGTACTAGATAGAGGTTCTCAAAAATCTTAGCTCCATTTCAAGTGTCTCAATTTGATCAATCTTCACAATGTTCATATAATCTCCACTCTTAATCATTCTTAGTTGATCTAAGATATCATCAATGTCGTTATGAGCCATCTTCTATTGATAAAGTAGAAAATTCCTGGAAGTTTACCAAATTCTTGCCATATTCGTCTTCACTAAGAAAAACTTTTTTATTCATTTCTTTCAATATCTACTGTGAGAAGCTATAGCGCTTGTGAAAGATTATACATCTTCTCTACCATTTTAATTATGTAAATTTTCAAAAAGCTCTCTTGATATTTTGAGTTGTAATACAAACTGTTGAAGACGCTAATTAACACTATGTATATAACAACTTTTTCCAATATAACATGAGACATAAAAAAGTTTTATTCAAATACCTGAAAATGACTAAAGTTGCAGTAGGAGAAAACTAGTAACGACAACTCTAACATGAAAAGATTTACATTACCATACCATGAAAAAGTTAGAAGGAGGAAGAAAGTGTTTATCTCCCAAGCAACTAAATGCCAACAAAAAGTCAATGGTGACACTATTTTTAATAAATAACAGGGGCTATATCATATTATCAGTACAGAGAGAAAGGTAATGATTGTTTAATGGAAAACACTTTGTCTATCTTTTTTGTTTTTGTTTTTGCATAATTAAAAAGTATAAAACGTTCATATTATAATTTAAATTGTATACCATCTTAGTTACTGGACTATCTCTTTGAAAACTTCAAATATTTGTCCAGTTTTATTCTCCCTAATATTCATGTGTATTTTCTTCAATCAAACTTGAATTTTTTGAGTATTAGATCCTTCCACAAGCTACATGTATGGGCTAAAAATTATCTTAGTCTAAGTTCAGATCATACCAGCACTAAGAGAGCCTTCTAGGACTGCCACGTGTCACAGAATGGCTTCGACTAGAGGCATGTTTAAGGTCGAAGTGATCTCATAAGAAATAACGGGTGGGATCGAGGAGTCAGCGTAGATCAATATCCAGTACGAGCACTCGTCTTAACCAAAGTTATAACGGCTAGTTTTAGGACAAGACTTTAAAGAGAATATTTCTGTGAATATTTTCTGTATATGTACTATTAGAGTGTTTTGGCACATGTTCTGTCACAACCCAATTTAGGATCATGACCGGTGCTTAGGAGCAAGTGCTCCCAAGTAAGCCTCATCGGTAATTTATAAAAAAATCGGATAGAGTTTTTCCTGTTTTAGGACTATCCAAAAATAAACTTGTCTCGGAAATCAATAACACAACCAACCTATATCGATTAAACAAGTTATAATCCTCATTCGCGAAGTATTTCCAACACAATAATACTAACTTCATCTCCAAGTATACGATAGAAAAGTCTAATACGAGTCACAAGTCTATATCAATAAACGAATATTTATAATTCACAAAAATGACTATGGAGCGACTCTAAGAGTTTTAAGAAGGAGACTATACCAAATAAATAATAATCTTTGGCCACGTGAATAAATGCGAGGCTCATCAAGAATTGTCAACTCGTATACTCTAACTAACGGAATCCTCCCATGCGTCTACTGCTGTCTCTGTAAAAATAATAGCGGGGAGTGAATCGCTAGCTCAGTGAGTAATAATACTTAACCACAATTGTTTTTAATTGGGGACAAGTCAGAAAACATGCTAGTATATCAAACAGAAAATATCATAAGAATGCCCTTTCTAAAACGGTAAATATAATCACTCTTTTCATGTGTTTTCTATAATAGAAATCAATTAAGCAAGTCGGTAATAAACTCAATAAATACTTTCTCATAGTAAATCTTTATGTTTGGAAGGTTTTCCAAGAAAGGATCATGTAATCTGTATCACTGTGTGGACCCTTTCGTAAAAAGAGTCAAATATAAATGTAGGTCCCTACTCGAGGGAAAACTTTAATTGTATACTAGTTCTACCTTCCCACTAGCGAGGGCTATAACTTCACTCGGTAATCGGTAAATACAATGTACACCAGGTCTAACGAACCTGCCGTTAGCTACGGGATCCTTCAAAGTCTCCTCTCATTTATACTTTTCTTTGTAAACAGTAAATATTCACGGGGAAGCATTTTCAAAATAGTACAGAGCATTTCAATTCTTATCAAATCATGTAATCCAAATTTCGGCAACGGTAATCATATCTCAAGTGACAGTAAAACATATTTAGTAGCAGTGAGAACCTTTTAAATAATTGTAAACATCTCAAGTAAACTATTCGGTACCATATCAAGTAAAGGACTTGTCCCACATGCAATTTTAAACATTCGGTAACACCTTTTATTTGCAAAATATAGTATAAACCATACAGATTATGAAAACACAAATTGCGGTAAGATTACTACTCACAGTACTCGTGTAGAAATATAAAATTCGTCACCTCGAGCGATCTGTACGACTTTCTTCAATCACTCTATAATCACGTCAACAATGAACTCGTGTTAATTTCCTTTTTTAAGCTAATTCTTAGTTAATGTAATTTAGAATGCATAACCCTCGAGGTTTTATATTTGACTCTTAATTCGCCGAATCATATTTACTCATGCTATGCGTAATTTAAATTAGTCCAAATGCTTCTTTATAAAAAAAGGCATTTATGCAGTTTAATCCATGTACTATTCAATTTCTTTAATCATGTGTATAAGTTAAAACTTAAATAGAATTATTATCTATAATATCTCTTTTTATCCTTTAATTTTCAATACCTGATAGAATCCCATAAACATATAAATCGGGATTTAGAGAAATCCTAGAAACTGAAGAAGAATCAAAGAAAGAAAAAAATTGACCTTTTTGTGTAGGAATCAACAATGAAGCTTTATAATCTTTCTTCCTTCTTCCTTCTTGAAATTGACTAATAAAAGTTTCTCTTTTCCCATAAAGCATTGCTGCCCATAAATTTCCTATGCGTTAGAGTTCTTTTACTATCCAAAGCTTATTTTTTCCTTTTGTTGTTTTCCTACCGTGATCTTTCGCCCATTTCCCTTAATCCCTTTCTTTCTTTTCCTTTTGGCCAAATTTTCATATGGTGGGCTTGGGCCCTTTTGGTTCATCTTTTTTTTTAAAAATTAGTTGCTAATGACCAATATAACCTTATTTAAAATTAGGGGATATTACATCCTCTACACCTTATAAAAATTCAGTCCCCGAATTTAACTCAAGTACGTACTTGTATACTGGAATAAATAAGGATATTTGGTGCGCATACCATCTTCCACCTCACAAGTTGCTTCTTCAACGGTATGATTTCTCAATAAGACTTTAACAAACACAATATCTTTTGATCATAGCTTTCTTATTTGTCTATCAACAATAACCATCGGCTCGTTCTCGTAACATAACTTCTTATCAAGTGGTATAGTCGGTGCTTCAAGAACTTGAGAGAAGTCTGATATACATATTTTTTAGCATACAGACATGAAATACTGGATTAATAAAATACAACTCAGAAGGAAATGCCCAACGATAAGCCACAGCTCCCACTCGGTTTAGTATTTCATACGGTCATATAAACCTAGGGCTCAACTTGCCTCTTTTCCCAAACTGCATCATACCTTTCATAGGGGAGATTCGTACGAACACTGTGTCCACTATTGTGAATACTAACTGTCTTCTCCTCTTATCCGCATAAGACTTTTGTCTATTACGAGTTGTGAGCAATCTGACCACTGGATCTTGTTAATAGCTTCTTGTAATAAGTCGGGTCCTAAAATTTTAGTCTCATAGGCTTCAACCATTTGATAGGAGAACAACACCAGACACTTATACAAGGCTCCATATGGTGCCACCTAAATACTAAATTGAAAGCTATCGTTGTAGGCAAAATCAGCTATAGATATATAAGCGTACAATCTACCTCCAATAAGTTCTCAACATATCCCTCAAGATCTGTATGGTACATTTGGACTGCTCGCCTGTCTGCCGATAAAATAGAATACTAAGATCTACTCATGTAACCAATGTTTCTTGGAAAGATTTTTCAAAATCGTGCAGTAAATTATGATCTTCTATCAGAAATGATGGATAAACCCCGTATAGTTTGACAATTTTTCATTCATGTATATTTGAGTATATTTATCCTCAATGTAAGAAGTTTTAACCGGCAAAAGTGTGCCTACCATGTAAGTTAATGCTCAGTTACCTTATTACCGCATATAATTATAACTTCTAATTGTTTGAGGTAATTTTCTGATAAGATTCACTTTGATTCTATTCAATTTTCTCTTTAGAATCCCGAGTTGTTGTAGTGCGCCTGTGAGTCATAAAGGTTGACATGCTAATAAGTTAAACTATTAGAAACAAGGTTAAGTTAATATTCATCCTATTTTCACAAATATAATTTTCTTCTAGTCATGGTACATCTTACTAGGCTTCGAATGTACAACATATTTAGAGTTGTGAGTTCGTCAAGAATAAATCATCTTAACACATCTGCATCTAGTACACATATCTACTTACCTAGTTGAGAATACAATTTCTGTCAATAGTTGTATCCTTGCTTTTACTAGCTAGAACCTTATCTCGATGTTTGCACAATAGCTCATCTTTATATTAAGTGGCCTTTATGTACTTTACTAATGAAGATCTTACTTGAACACAAGCCAACAATGGCTCTGAAATTTTTCACACTAAATCTGACACCTATACCATTTAGGTTGTGCATATTCTTAACCAAAAGTCTCTTTATAGGATCTATATATGTCTAACTACCCTTTTTTTTTGCATTAGCCACAACAACGGACTTTCCAAAATGATACAGAGTAGTGCAATCATAGTCCTTAAATAGGTTTATCCATCTATGTTGCTGAAGGTTTAGATATCTCTACTGGAAACGTACTTCAGACTCTTGTAGTCTATACAAATCTCGCACAAATAGTGTCTCTAGACCCTCAGAGCAAATACAATTACAGCCATCTCCAAACTATAAGTGAGATAGTTCCGCAAATGTTTTTATAGTTGTGTTGAAGCATAAACTATCACGTGATCATTCTACATGAGAATATATCCTAATTCGACATTGGAACTATTACATAACACTATGAATCCTCTAGAACATAATGGTAAGACTAATACTGGTGGGGTTGCCAAACATATTTTTCTTTTTTCTGTTTCTGAAAGTTAATCTCATATTACTTCGTCTGCTGAAACTTTGCATTTTTCCAAGTTAACTTGGTTAGCGGCGCTGTTATTCTAAAAACTTTTGCAAAAATTGCTTGAAGTAGTTTGTGAAGCCCGAGAAGCTGCGATTTATGAAGGAGTAGTGGGTTTTTGACTATTTTTTGAACTGGTTCTATCTTTTTAGGATCTACCATAATCTTATTTTTTAGATACAATATTACCGAGGAATACCACACAATCTAGCCAAATCTCACACTCGGAGAACTTGGCATAAGTAAATTTTCTTGCAGCGTCTATAATGTAGTTTCACGTAATCCTCATATTCTTCCTGGCTACGAGGTAACATCATCAATAAATAGTATGAAAAATCTTTCCAAAACAACATGAACGCCCTATTCATTAAGTCCAACAATGCAGCTGGAGTATTTGTAAGTCCAAAAGATATTATAAGGAACCCATATAATACCATACCGAGTTTGGAATGCTGCCCTATGAATATATTATTCTCTAATACTAGAAATTCATTAAGCAGATCATTTATATGAGGCAATAGGTACTTATAGCACATCGTTACCTTTTCAATTGCTTTTAGTCGATGCATACCCTTAATGACCCATCTTCCTCTTTCACAAATAGTACTAATGGTGCACCCCATGAAATTATACTCAATCTAATAGAACTACTGTCTATTAGGTCTTGCAACTGTTCATTTAGCTCTTTCTAACTCGGTTGGTGTCATGCCATATGAAGGTTTCGATATAGGTTATGTTAGGTATCAAATCGATACCAAAGTCTATTTCTGCTACTGAGATAATCCTGGTAAATTCTCAGAAAATACATTAAATAATTCTCTAGCTATTGGTACCTTTTCCAAGCTAGATGTCTTATCCCTTATGTCTCTTATCATAGCCAAGAGACTCCAACAATCATTCTTTAGTAATGTTGAGCTTTGATACATGATATAACCTTATTTATCTTTGGAGCTTGTTTACATTTTAGGATGAAACTAGGTTAATTCAGTATCCCAAACTCAACTTTCTTTACATGGAAATCGAGAGTGGCATGGCAAGAAGATAACCGATTTATTCCAAAGTAGACCATATTATGTAATATCAAGTTGACTAAGATATCTTTATGTTCAACTTGAATTTGATAAGATTATTAAACATATTCGGTTAACTCAGATTCTCCCACATGATTAACAACCTCGAAAGGTCATTCAAAATTTCACCGTCTATGTTTCCAGTTGTTTGACTCGCACTAAAATACTCGTCGACATAATTCTCAGTCTTCTACTTCCTCTGTAAAACTTTTTGCATGTTGTCATGTCTATATTTTCAATATCTTTAGCAAGCTAGCTATCATAAAATAGGCCATACTCTTTGTTTACGAGGTTATTGTCTTATTTAAAAGGTTAAGCACCCCTTATATAATTATTTAAGGTTGAGATAATGTGTATCTAGCTAGCTGAGGAAGTCTATTGTCATATATCGGTATCCTAGTGTGTTAACCGATTTCTTCGTACCTAGTATATTCACGCTTTTGGCTTACAAGAAGGAAGTAATTCATGAATAGTTTAGAGACTTGTTCCAAATTAGTTGTGTTGCACCTATTTATGTCCCTAACAGTACGATATCATACACATATATTTATTGACCATGCTCCCCAGACCGTAAGTTACTAGCTCCATGAGTCTCTTATTAGAGCATCCTAGAACTCGTAATGAAAGTATTTCATCAAGAACATCCGAGGATCCTCCGAACAATCAGAAACGTTAAACATGGTGGTTTAAATTTTTAGGAACTTTATTAAGGATATATCTCTGTTTTCGACCTTCTTAGTTAATCTAGGTGCTTGAGGCCTTTAGGAGCCCATTTGTTGTCTATTCTTCCTTGTCCATCCATTATACCCATCAAGATGAGGTAAGTACCTCAATGGTAACACTTCCATATGGCCATATTGGTGGGATAGTACTTATTTCAGGAGAGGATCTTATCAGGCGTCTCGTGGTGGTAAGAAATCCTCTCATGGTGGCTTAAGAGCCCTTTCATCGGCCTTTTAAGGAAGCTCTACCTCTTCCCCTTGACGGTTATCTATCTGCCAAGGGCCACGTTTAATGCCCCCTGAACCTCTCGCCTATTTATATTATCGAGTGATCAAGATCGAGTCTTATGGTAATAAGATAAATAGTTAAAGATTTAATTAGTTGACCCTAATCGTCACACACGTAAGAAAAAACAAGAAAGAAATATAGACACATCTTATCACGCTCTCACAGAATCATGATTATGGTAATGGCCGGCTACATAACCATAATTGAGATTCTACTACCGACGTGTACTCTATTAGTCACAAGAATAACCTAGGCTCTAATACCAATTTTGTCATGACCCAATTTAGGATCATGACCGGCGCTTAGGAGCAAGTGCTCCAAGTAAGCCACATCATTAATTTACAAATAATCGGACAGAGTTTTCCCTGTTTTAGGACTATCCAAAAATAAACATGTCTCAGAAATCAACAACACAACCAACCTATATCAATCAAACAAGTTATAATCCTCATTCGCGAAGTATTTCCAACACAATAATACTAACTTCATCTCCAAGTATACGATAGAAAAGTCTAATACGAGTCACAAGTCTGTACAATAAACGAATATTTATGACTCATAAAAATTACTATGGAGCGACTCTAAGAGTTTTAAGAAAGAGACTATAACAAATAAATAACAATCTTTAGCCACGCGAATAAATGCGGGGCGAATTGTCAACTCGTGTACTCTAACTAACGGAATCCTCGCATGCGTCTACTGATGTCTCTGTAAAAATAATAACGGGGAGTAAGTCGTTCTCAGTGAGTAATAATAATTAACCACAACTGTTTTTAATTGGGGACAAGTCAGAAAACATGCTAGTATATCAAACAGAAAATATCATAAGAATGCCCTTTCTAAAACGGTAAATATAATCAGTTTTTTCATGTGTTTCGTGTAATATAAATAAATTTAACAAATCAGTAATAAACTCAGTAAATACTTTTTCATAGCAAATCTTTATGTTTGGGAGATTTCCAAGAAAAGATCATGTAATCTGTACCACTGTGTGGACCCCTTCGTAAAAGGAGTCAAATATAACTGTAGGTCCCTACTCGAAGGAAAATTGTAACTGTATGCTAGTTCTACCTTCCCACTAGCGAGGGTTGTAACTGCACTCGGTAACCGGTAAATACAAGGTGCACCAAGTTTAACGAACCTGTCGTTAGCTACGGGATCCTTCAAATCTCCTCCCATTTATACTTTTCTTTGTAAACAGTAAATATACACGTGGAAGCATTTTCAAAATAGTATAGGGCATTTCAATTCTCATCAAATCATATAATCCAAATTTCGATAACGGTAATCATATCTCAAGTGACAATAAAACATATCCAGTAACAGTGAGAATCTTTTAAATAACTATAAACATTTCAAGTAAACTATTCAGTACCATATCAAGTAAAGGACTTATCCCATATGTAATTTTAAACATTCGGTAACACCTTTTATTTTCAAAATATAGTATAAACCATGCACGTTATTGTAACGACTCGACCGATCGTTTTGAGTATTATAACCATGTTCCTCCATTTACTGCTCAATTTATACTTTACAATTATTTTATGACTTATCGGGTTAGTTAGTTCGGGTCCGAAAAAAATTCGGAGTAAAACGAGACATTTAGCCCTATAAATAAAAATTTTAAGTAGAAAAGTTGACCGGATGTGGATTTATGTGTAAATGACCTCGGATCTGAATTTTGATGATTTCAATAGCTCCGTATAGTGATTTTGGACATAGGAGTGTATCCGAAAAATTATTTGGAGGTCGGTAGAGGAATTAGGCTTGAAATGGCGAAAGTTGAATTTTTAAAAACTATGACCGGTGAGTTGACTTTTTGATATCGGAGTCGGAATTCAGTTCTGAAAGTTTTTATAGATCTGTTATGTCATTTATGACTTGTATGAAAAATTTGTGATCAATCGGAATTGATTTGATATGTTTCGGTGCAAAATATAGAAGTTGGAAGATTTGAAAACTCATAATTCGATTCGATGTGCGATTCGTAATTTCGGCATTGTTTGGCATGGTTTGAAGCCTCAACTAAGTTCGTATTGTGTTTTGGGATATGTTGGTATATTTGGTTAAGGTCCGGAGAGTCTCGGGTAGATTTCGGAAGGTTAACGGAATGGATTTCGGACAAAAGGAGCTGCTGGAATTTTTCTGCTGCAGAAGCTGTTTTTGGACAGCAACTGTGCAATCGCAGAGCTGATTTTGGAAGCTTATATCTCAAAATCTATAAGGAATCTGAAAATTTTCGAAACATGAAAGTTGTAGTTCTTTGATTATAGTTTCTATAAAGTTAAACCATTAATCATTTTAACATTTATACAAAAAGTTATGGACGACTGAATGAAGGCTGGTAAAGCAGTTTCGCCAGAAATTTCTGATGCGTGGAGCCGACTTTGGAAGCTTATATCTCAAAATCTATAAGTAATCTGAAAATTTTCGAAACATGAAAGTTGTAGTTCTTTGATTATAGTTTCTATAAAGTTAAACCATTAATCATTTTAACATTTATACAAAAAGTTATGGACGACTGAATGAAGGCTGGTAAAGCAGTTTCGCCAGAAATTTCTGATGCGTGGAGCCGACTTTGGAAGCTTATATCTCAAAATCTATAAGTAATCTGAAAATTTTCGAAACATGAAAGTTGTAGTTCTTTGATTATAGTTTCTATAAAGTTAAACCATTAATCATTTTAACATTTATACAAAAAGTTATGGACGACTGAATGAAGGCTGGTAAAGCAGTTTCGCCAGAAATTTCTGATGCGTGGAGCCGACTTTGGAAGCTTATATCTCGAAATCTATAAGGAATCTGGAAATTATCAAAACAAGAAAGTTGTAGCCTTTTGATTCTAGTTTCTAGAAAATTAAACCATTCATCATCTAGACATTTGTACAGAAAGTTATGGTCGACTGAATGAAGGCTGGTAGCAGTTTATATTTGCCCGAAAATCAGGCAAAGTCGCATTTCACACATGCGACTTGCCTGGGCAGAATACTTAAAACGGGAGTTAGCCATTTTTACTCATTTTTGAGTTTTGAGTCTCGAATTTGGGCGATTCCAAAGAGATTTTTTACGACTTCAACTTGGATAAGTGTCATATATCTAAAAGTGATTATATTTCATAAATCCATGGTTATATTCATCAATTATTTCGGATTTAAATGGAATAAATCAAGATTTTTGCAAAACTTTTCAAGAATGAAAATTTTAGATTTGGAGGTTGAGTTGTTATCGAAATTTGATAAAATTGGTATGGGTGGACTCATAATTGAATGGGTTATCAGATTTTGTAAGTTTCGTCAGATTCCGAGACGTGGGCCCCATGGGCAATTTTTGAGTTAAATTTCGAATTTTTATAAAAAAAATGTATTTTCTTTTGAAATTAATTCCAATAAATTTTATTGAATGAATCGAATTATTTGTAGCTAGATGCGAGGAGTTTGGAGGCCAATTCACGAGACAAAGGCTTAGCGGAATAAGGATTTCACGGTTTGAGGTAAGTAACAGTTTTAAATCTGATCCTGAGGGTATGAAACCCTAGATTATTGTATTATGTGAGTATTTTGGAGGTGACGCACATGCTATGTGACAGGCGTGTGGGAGTGCACCGTGAGAATTGGGACTTGGTCCATTCCGTAAAACTGAAAAGTTGAATAAGCTTGTCGTTAGCTATGTGCCCTTTCTGTGCTATAAAAATTTAACAGTGAAGTATGCTTAGGCTATATGATGGTGCTGTAAAGACCACAGAGGTCTTGTACATATTGAATTATTTGCTAAATTATTATTTTGTACTCAGTTACAGTTTACTTGTTTATTTTATCTCAGTCTCTATTGTTCATTATTGATGCATCATATTATTGTTATTTGGGCGGAGTATCATGACTATTGAGAACCCGAGAGACTGGAGAGATTTATGACTGAGTGAGGCCGAGGACCTGATTGTGAGATATTATACTATAGCACGTGAGTTATCCGTGTAACACGTGAGTTGTCCGTGCGGATCCTTATATTATACTATAGCACGTGAGTTATCCGTGCATCACGTGAGTTGACCGTGTGGATCCAGATATTTACACTATGACACGTGAGTTGTCTGTGCAGATTATAGCCCTTGGGCTGTAGGAGCCCCTCCGGAGTCTGTACATCCCCAGTGAGCGCGGGTACCTATTGAGTGTGAGTGCTGAGGGCTGAGAGCCGAGTAGTTGAGCTGTTGTGACGAGTTGAGTAACTGTTGCCCTGAGAAGTTGTACTTACTTTTCATTTGTTATTGCACTTAGTTGTTATCTCTCATTGTTGTGAAATTCTCTGAAAAATTTTATATCCGGATTACATGAACTTGAACTATATAAAACTGATTTGACTTAAACTGCTAGAATTGAAAGCATGTCTACTCTCTGCTGGAATTACTGAAAATGAACTGTAACTGTGTAGCTCATCACTATCTTCAGTTCCTTATTTATTATTGTTACTTGCTGAGTTGGTTGTACTTATACTATACCATGGACTTCGTGTGCAGATCCAGGTATTTTCGGACTTAGCGGGTGTTGATTTTTTCGCACAGTTGATTTTCTGAAAATTCTAAGGTAGCTGTCATGTTTCGCAGACCTTGGCTCTCCTTCCCTATCTCCTTATTTTCTGTATTTGATCTCAGATTGTTATGGACCGTACTTTCAAAACTTGTATTTATATTAGATGCTCATGTACTCAGTGACACTAGGTTTTGGGAATGTTTGTATCAGTATTTGCGAGATTTGTGAATTGTGTTTAAATATTATATTTTTAAATTTAAAAGAAATTATGGTTTATTGAGATTGTTGGCTTGCCTAGTATCGCGATAGGCGATATCACGACATGTTAGAATTTTGGGTCGTGACAGTTATGAAAACACAAATTGCGGTAAGATTACTACTCACAGTACTCGTGTCGAAATACAAAATTCATCACCTCGAGCGATATGTACGACTTTCTTCAATCACTCTATAATCACGTCAACAATGAACTCGTGTTAATTTTCTTGTTTAGGCTAATTCTTAATTAATTTAATTTAGAAAACATAACCCTCGAGGTTTCATATTTAACTCTTAATTCGCCGAATTATATTTACTCATGCTATGAGTAATTTAAATTAGTCCAAAATCTTCTTTATAAAAAAAGGCATTTATGTAGTTTAATCCATGTCTTAAAACTTAAATAGCATTATTATCTATAATACCTTTATTTTTATCCTTCAATTTTCAATATCTGATGGAATCCCACGAACATATAAATCGAGATTTAGAGAAATCCTAGAAACTGAAGAAGAATCAAAGAAAGGGAAAAATTGACCTTTTTGGTAGGAATCAACAGTGAAGCTTTATAATCTTTCTTCCTTCTTCCTTGTTGAAATTTACTGATAAAAGCTTCTCTTTTACCTTAAAGCATTGCTGCCCATGAATTTCCCTGCGTTAGAGTTCTTTTACTATCCAAAGCCTTTTTGTTTTGTTTTTCTTTTGTTGTTTTCCTGCCGTGAGCTCTCGCCCATTTCTCTTAATCCATTTCTTTCTTTTCTTTTTGCCCAGATTTTCATCTGGTGGGCTTGGCCCCTTTTGGTTCATCTTTTTATTTTTAAAATTAGTTGCTAATGACCAATATAACCTTGTCTAAAATTAGGGGATATTACATGTTCCCTAATAAATAGAAAGAGACAAAGTTATAGGGGACTTGAAATATTCATTTGTAAGACAACACATGAACATTCTTTGAATAATCTTGTTTTATTGCACACATATAAAATATACCTTTTTCTTGAGATTCTTGTCTAATTTTTCCCCACGATCCAAAAAGAATCCGAATATTCAAAGGCTCATCAACCATTCATCATTGTCAGAAAGAATACCCACGAATCTCACACTTTTCGGGTGACTCACACGTTCTTATTTAATTAAATGATATTCGTTGTTATTTATTGTTATTTAATGCTATCTTCTTCATTTTTGGGTCATTGAATATTGTCAGTGTTATCATCATTTACTGCTACTTAGATAATATACGTACTATCTTACTACAAAATCGGTTAATATATATCTTTTGGACATTAATATTGGCTTAGGCTGACTCTATTTATTAAATCTAATTGTTTAAACTCAAATCTAAATTTTGAGTTAAACACTACCGATGGAATATAAATAGGATTCCTTGCTTATACGTTAGAGGTTTTTGGTTTATTCGGTACAATGATTTTGGGAGAAAAATATAGAGTCGAGTTGACGTTTTCTATGAATTGTACTTAACAAATGATGTGTTAGTTTGTGTCTCCCGTTAGTGTTAGTAACACGTGCTATAGCTTGGAGCAAAGCTATCATCTTTTACAAAGTTAAGGGATGTTTTACATTCAACACTATATAAAGGTTCAAAATACTGTTATACCCATAACGTAAGGGACTGTTCCTCATTTATATGCGGAATAAATTGGAAAAATCTTCAGAAAACAAAAGAAAAGAAAAAAAACTTCAAGAGCTCAAATTTGAGCGCAACGGAAATGGAATCTGAGGGAGATGAAGCCTCCCGTATACACTCAGCTACCTGTGAAATACATCTTGCAATTAAGGTGTGTTTCAAAATCTTGGCAAGACCCATCTTAGTTCATATGCTAATAACAACGNCCCCCCCAAGGCTTATTGCTAGGATTGGGAAATCGAGTAGTGCGGAATTTAGCCATACAATGTTATAATGACAATAACAAAGACAATGCAGTTGATAATAACGGCAATTAAAGAAAATAAAGAAGACACAAATTTAACGTGATTCGGTCAAGGTGACCTACGTCCACAAGCGGAGAGAAGCAATTTTACTATACCAACAAGAGTACAAAATTAGAGTAAATACTCTAATTCCCAAATACCCCAAGAGAATAACCTCACAAGATCACTCTAAAGAAAGGGTTCACACAAGTGTTTTCCAACACTCACTCTCTTACAAAATACTCTATAATAAAGGAGGAGAAAGAAAGACAAGAGTGAAAAGCTCTTGAATTGATGTGTTTATAAATGAGGAGAAGCTCCTCTATTTATAGCAAGAAATCATTGGCCTAATAGTGGATATTATGTCATGGCAAATGTCATGAAAATTTGGCCCCCACTTGAGAAAACATTTAATGGCCATATTACAAATCTCCACCTTAGTCTAATTTCGGCTTATATATAGTAAATTTTCTCCACCTTCTCCGCAAAAGACCCAATGGGAAAAATCATTCTTCATAAATACCAATCAAGTTCAGGCAAAGTTTGAACTTGGACACTGGAAGAGGTTTTGTGAACATGTCAGCGGGATTGTCTCTAGTGTTGATCTTCTGAACAGATACTTTTCCTTCAGCAATGGTTTTTCGTATGAAATGATACTTTATATCAATGTGCTTCGTCCTTTCATAATACATCTGATCTTTAGTCAAGTGAATGGCACTTTGACTATCACAGAAAATGGTAAGACCACCTTGGTGTGAACTGAGTTACACAAATAGACCCTTCAACCATAAGGCTTCTTTGATTGCCTCGGTCACTGCCATATATTCTGCTTCGGTAATAGATAAAGGTACTACATGTTGTAATATAACTTTCCATCTAATAGCGCAACCATCAATGCAAAATACATAGCATGTCAGTGATCTTCTTTTGTCAAGATCACATGCATAATCTGAGTCTACAAAACCAACAAACGTGTTAGTATTTCTTCCAAACTACAAACGTGTGTTTGAAGTACCTCGCAAGTATCTGAGAATCTATTTTACGGCCTGCCAATGTGCTTTACCAGGGTAAGCCATATACCGACTTACCACGCTCACTGCTTGTTAAATGTCTAGATGTGTACAAACCATTGCATACATAATACTGCCGACTGCACTGGAATAAGGAACATGCGCCATGTACCTCTCTTCTTCCTCTGACTGCGTGGATTGAGCAACTGATAACCTAAAATGAGCAGCAAGAGGGATACTAACTGGTTTAGCTTCTTTCATGCCAAACCTCTCCAAGACTTTCTCCAAGTACTTCTTCTGGTTCAGAAATAGCCCGTTGGCTTTTCGATCTCTTTTGATCTCCATGCCAAGGATTTTTTTAGCTGCTCCCAAATCTTTCATCTCAAATTCACTTTTCAGTTGACCTTTCAAATTGNCCTGTCCAAGACTTTCTCCAAGTACTTCTTCTGGGTCAGAAATAGCCTGTTGGCTTTTCGATCTCTTTTGATCTCCATGCCAAGGATTTTTTTAGCTGCTCCCAAATCTTTCATCTCAAATTCACTTTTCAGTTGACCTTTCAAATTGTGAATTTATATTAAATCCTTAGCAGCAATGAGCATGTCATCAATATATAATAATAGTTACACAAATGAACTATCATTTAACTTCCGGAAGTAAACACAACTATCATACATGCTCCTCGAATAACCATGACCCAACATAAAGGAATCAAACCTTTTATACCATTGTCTTGGAGACTGCTTTAATCCGTACAAGGATTTCTTCAACAAGCAAACATGATCTTCTTTTCCTTCAATTTCAAATCCTTCGGGTTGATGCATGTATATTTGTTCCTCAAGTTCGCCATGTAAGAAATTGTCTTAACATCAAGTTATTCTAATTCCAAATCATACATGGCAACAAAGGCAAGCAAGACACGAATGGAGCAATGTTTAACAACATGTGAGAAAATATCATTAAAATCAACTCCTTGTACGTGACTATAGCCCTTTGCAACTAATCGTGCCTTATACCTCGCATGTTCGACCCCTGGAATGCCATCTTTTTTCTTGAAGACCCATTTGTAACTAACAATTCGTTTTCCTGATGGCGGCTTCACAAGAGACCAAGTATCATTCTTGTGGAGAGACCCAATTTTTTCATTCACTGCAATCAGCCACTTGGCTGAGTCAGCACCAGAAACTGCTTCTGAATATTTTGATGTTCTCTAATTTCTTTAGTTTCCTGTGCAACTGAAAAAGCAAATGCAACATAATCTCCAAACCTTAATGGTTGTTTACCTTCTCTTCTTGGTCTATGTTTGGCTATAGAGTACTCTTCTTCTTCTGGTTCAACTTCAAGAGTTTCAACTTCAGGAATTTCAGCTTCTGGCTCAACTTCAGGAGTTTTAACTGTATTTTGCTCCAAAGTTGATGAGCTTGGCTGAGAAGGAATGCCAATCTCAATCTCCACCTGGTTCTGTGTACTCTTTCTTTTATTTGTATTACAAGAACTTGAAGACTCTTTTCTAGAATGTAACATAGAGGATTCATCAAAGGTTACATCTCTGCTAATTATAAATTTTGGTTCCGTGGGATCAGGATACCATAGTCGGTATCCTTTCTCCTCCAGATGCATACCCAAGGAAAATGCACTTTTTAGCCCTTGGCTCTAATTTTCCATCATTTACTTGCATGTATGCAGGGCAACCAAATATCTTTAAATCAGAATAATTAGCAGGAGTACCTTGCCACATTTTCTCTAGAATCTTAAAGTTCAAAGGTGCAGAAGGAGCTTGGTTGACAATATAACAAGCTTCAGAGATAGCTTCTACCCAAAAGGCATTTGTCAACCCAGCATTTAAAATCATGCAACGAGCCCTTTACAAAAGAGTTCTATTCATCATTTCTGCCACACCATTTTGCTTAAGTGTTATTCTCACAGTACGATGTCGGGCATTTCCTTCATTCTTGCAAAATTCGTTGAATTTATCATTTCAAAATTCCAAACCATTATCTGTTCTAAGCCTCTTAACATGTTTTCCTGTTTGCTTCTCAATCAAAACTTTTCATTGTTTGAAATTTAAGAAACATCACTTTTATTTTTCAGGAAATAAACCCAACTTTTCTTGAATAATCATCAATGAAAGTTAACATATACCTGGCACCACCTTTTGATGGGGTACGTAAAGGATCCCAAAGATCTTAATGAATGTAATCCATAGTACCTTTTGTTCTATGAATCGCTGGAGATTTGAAGCTGACTCTTTTCTGCTTCCCGAACACACAATGTTCACACAACTCCATATTTCCAGTACTTTGGCCACATAAGAGACCTCTTTTGCTGAGGATGGAAAGACCTTTTTTCACTCATATGCCCCGATCGCATATGCCATAATTTGGTGATATCAGAATCTGATTTATATGATATTGAAACTGCAGCAGCACATGTAACAATAGATCCCAAAAGAGTATACAACGTACCAGATCTGCGTGCTTTCATAATCACAAGAGCATCATGAGAAATTTTCAGAACTCCACCTTCACATGTGTACTTGCACCCAAGAGATTCTAGAGTGCCCACAGAGATGAGATTTTTCTTCAAGTCAGGAACATGTCTAAAATCAGTGAGAGTTTTCGCCACACCATCCTGCATTTTGATTTGGACTGTACCTTTTTCAATAACTTTGCAGGCAGCATTGTTGCCCATCAATACAACTCCACCTCCAATAGATTCATATGTGGTAAATAAATCTCGTTTGGGACACATTTGATAAGAACAACACGAATCTAAAATCCACTCATTATTAGATTTGAAACTATTATTAGTTGCTAAAAAAATAGTTCCCTCAGTCTCATCAGCAGCTACACTCGCTTAGGCAGTGTCAATATTTTTATGCTCATTTTTCTTTTCTGTATGCTTTTCTTTATTTTTTAATTTAAAGCATTTAAAAATAATGTGCCATTTCTTATGACAATATTTGCACATGACATTTATGTATCTAGACTTGGATCTTGATTTAGGTTTCTCACTACTTGAATCTTTCTTATTGGATCTACCTCTTATGAATAAGCCTTCCCCTTTGTTCCCATTAGTTTTCCCAGTAATATCTCTATCTATTTATTCTTTTGATTTCAAAATAGATTTGATATCTTTATAAGAGATATTATCCTTTCCATAAAGCATAATATCTCTTATATGTTTAAACGACTGAGTAAGAAAACAAGCAATGACACAATTTGTTCCTCATCTTTGATTTCAGTATCTATGTTACTTAAATCCATAAGAAGAGAATCAAAAGTATCAAGATGTGTAAGTATGGAGGTACCTTCAGTCATACGAAAAATGTAGAGTTTTTACTTTAGGTAAAGCCTGTTGTTTACCGTTCTTTTCATATATAGGGTTTTAAGCTTTTCCCATATGCCTTTGGCTGAGCTTTCTGCTGCAACTTCACGCAAAACCTTATTTGAAAGATTTAAAATAATACATGCTTTTACCTTTTTGTCTATGATGGTAAACTCCTCGTCCGTCATTTTATCCGGCATCTTCTCCTTTCCTTGCAGTGCCAAATCTAAGCCATCCTGAATTAGGATAGCTTCCATCTTTAATTGCCACATTCCGAAGTTTGTACTTCGATCAAATTTCTCAACATAAGACTTTGTTAAAGTCATTTTGGCTATTTAAACTAACCCGGTTAGATCTGGATCTGATACCAATTTGTTAGGATCGGGAAATCGGGTAGTGCAAAATTTAGCCAAACAACGTTATAATAACAATAACAAAGACAATGCAAGTTGATAATAATGGCAATTAAAAAAGATAAGTAAGACACAAATTTAATGTGGTTCAGTCAAGGTGACCTAAGTCTACAAGCGGTGAGGAATAATTTTACTATACCAACAAGAGTACAAAAGAGAATACAAAATTAGAGTAAATACTATAATTCCCAAATACCCCAAGAGAATAATCTCACAAGATCACTCTAAAGAAAGGGTTCACACAAGTGTTTCCCAACACTCACTCTCTTACAAAATACTCTATAATAAAGGAGGAGAAAGAAAGACAAGAGTGAAAAGCTTTTGAATTGGTGTGGTTACAAATGAGGAGAAGCTCTATTTATAGCAAGAAATCCTTGGCCTAATAGTGGATATTATCTCATGGCAAATGTCATGATCCACAAATTTTGTTATAGTGGATATTATGTCATGAAAAATATCATTTAAAATTTAGCCCCCGCTTGAGAATAAGCCAAATTAATGTCCATATTACACTTATGTTATGGGGGTTTAGTCCATACATTCTTAAAGACTGTTCCCTTAGTTCTTTACTATATGACTCTGTTGCTGAGGCATTTGAATCAGATTATCCTATGAAAAACCCCGGTAAACTTTTTAGTATTGTGGGTTCTATCAATGTGTTGATCTGTCTTACCTTTGAGGAACAACAAAACTTTCTTTGGAATCCATCAATTAGGAAGTTTAAGAGATTGCCTTATTCTGGATCTACATTGATGTCTAAATACTTTATAATGTATGGTTTTGGATATGATGAATTTCATGACGATTTTAAGGTAGTGGGTATTACTTATGAGAGAAATAACAATTATGTAGTGGATTGGTCGCATCATGTCAAAATATATAGTCTAAATAGTCATTGTTGGAGAAGTACCGATGATTTTCAGAGTGGGATGCCGGTCAATGGTAAGTCGGGTATGTTTGTGAATGGGAGGCTTCACTGGGCTACTTCTATTGATAGTTGTGAGAAAGCACGGGAGAAAATATGTTATTGATATTAGATGATGAATACAATATAAGAGGTCCTTATTTATATCTATACACTACAAGGACATATTACTCCTATTCCAATGTGGGACAAGACTATATTATATACATATATGTAAACTAACACTCCTCCTCAAGCTGGTGCATACAAATCATATGTACCGAGCTTGTTACATATATACCCAATACAAGGACCAGTGAGGGACTTGGTGAAAATATCTGCAAGTTGATCATTCGAGGTAGCTTGTTTATCGCACACAAGTTTCATCCGACTGATTTCACCAAATTTCAACTCCTCGAGCAATTGTTTGGTCCAGACTAGCTCACATGTTGCCATATCCATTGCTCGATATTCTGCTTCTGCACTAGACCGAGCAACTACATTCTGTTTCTTGCTCTTCCAGGACACCAAATTTCCTCCTACTAAAACACAATATCCAGACGTAGAACGTCTATCAGAAGGTGATCCTGCCCAATCAGCATCTGAGTATCCAACAATCTGCTCATGACCTCGATCCTCAAACAGTAATCATTTGCCTAGAGTCGATTTTATATACCGAATAATGCAGACAACTGCATCCCAATGACTATCACAGAGAGAATTCATAAACTGACTTACAACACTCACAGGATAAGAAATGTCGGGTTTAGTCACTGTGAGATAATTTAATTTACCGACCAAACGCCTATAGCTTGCTGGATCGCTAAGCATCCCTGTCCTGGTAGAAGTTTCAAATTCGGATCCATCGGAGTATCAACAGTTTTGCAACCTACCATCCATGTTTCCTCAAGAATGTCTAAAGCATATTTTCTTTGAGAAATAACAATACTTGAGCTAGACTGAGCAACCTCAATACCTAAAAAGCATTTCAAACTGCCTAGATCCTTAGTTTGGAAGTGCTGGAAGAGATGTTGCTTCAGATTGGTAATACCATCTTGATCATTACCAGTAATAACAATATCATCAACATAGACTAACAGATAAATACAGAGACTTGAAGCAGAGTGCCGATAAAACACAGAGTAATCATCTTCACTATGAGTCGTGCCAAACTCCTGGATAACCGTGTTGAACTTACCAAACCAGGCTCGAGGAGACTACTTTAGACCATAAAATGACCGACGCAAGCGACATACAAGATCACGAGACTCCCCCTGAGCAACAAAACCAGGTGGTTTCTCCATATAAACCTCATCCTCAAGATCACTGTGAAGAAAGGCATTCTTAATGTCCAGCTGATAGAGAGGCCATTGACGAACCACAGCCATGGATAGAAAAAGACGGACTGATGCGACTTTAGTCACGGGAGAGAAGGTATCACAGTAATCGAGCCCAAATATCCTTTGGCAACAAGACGGGCCTTAAGTCGATCAACCTGCCATTGGGGCCAACTTTAACTGCATAATCCCAACGACAACCGACAGTAGATTTATCCGAAGGGAGAGGAACAAGCTCTCAAGTATCACTTGTATGTAAAGCAGACATCTCATCACTCATAGCCTGGTGCCATCCTGGATGAGACAACACTTCACCTGTAGACTTAGGGATGGAAACTGAGGACAAAGAAGATATAAAAGCATAATGCGGAGATGACAGACGATGATAACTTAAACCGATATAATGGGAATTAGGATTAAGTGTGGTCCGTATACCTTTCCGAAGTGCAATCAGTGTACTAGGAAGAGACAAGTCCGCAGTATGAGCAAGGTCAGATGCAGGACGAGAACCAGTTGGGCCTGATACAGGGTGCGGTCAACGATGATAAGTCAAGAGTGGTGTTCCTGTGGCTGGGGATCTAGGAGGAACAACACTTGTCTCCTCAACGGTTGGTATGGGTGAAACTTCTGTGGTCGAAGGTGGAGGAGGAGCTATAGTAAACTCTTTAAAGGCCGGTATGGGTAAGACCTTAGATATATCATGGTGGTTAGCAGAGGTAGAGTAAGGTTTAGACTCAAAAAATGTGTCGTCGGCTGACATAAGGTACCTACGAAGATCAAGGGAATAACAACGATATCCCTTTTGAACACGAGAATAACCAAGAAAGACACACTTGAGAGCACTAGGAGCTAAAATATCTTTCCCAGGGGCTAAGTTATGAACAAAACACGTGCTCCCAAAAATACGAGGTGGAAGAGAGTATAAGGGTGACGGGGAAAACAATACTGAATGCGGAATCTGATCCTTGATGGGAGATGAAGGCATCCGATTAATCAAATAACAAGCGGTGAGAACTGCATCGCCCCAAAAATGCAACGGAACATAAGATTCAATTAGAAGTGTGCGAGCAGTCTCAATAAGGTGCCTATTCTTTCTCTCTGCAACCCCATTTTGTTGAGGGGTATAAGGACAAGATGTCTGATGAATAATTTCTTGAGAAATCATAAACTGCTGAAACTGAGAAGATAAATATTCTAAGGCATTATTACTGCAAAAAATGTGAATAAAAACACCAAATTGGTTTTTGATTTCAGCACAGAAACTCTGGAATATAGAAAATAACTCAGAACGATCTTTCATTAAGAAAAGTCAAGTACATCTTGAATAATCATCAATAAAACTAACAAAATACCGAAATTCCAAGGTTGAACTGACTCTACTAGGACCCCATATATCGGAATGAACTAAGGAGAAAATAGACTCTGCATGATTCTCAACACTACGCAGAAAGGAGGCTCGGGTATGTTTCCCAAGCTGACACGACTCACAATATAATGTAGACAAACTAGATAAACTAGGCATCATCTTCTAAAGTTTGGATAAACTCGGATGTCCTAAATGTCTATGTATTAGGTCTGGAGGATCTGTGACTAAACATGTTATGGAAGGACTGAGTGAGTTAAGATAGTAAAGGCCTTCTGATTCACGTCTTGTACCAATTGTCTGTCTCGTACTGCGGTCCTGCATAATAAAAGAATAGTCAATAAAATATACACCACAATGGAGGGCACGAGTCAAACGACTAATAGATACAAGACTAAAAGGACAGACAGGGCATAAAGAACGGAATATAGGGTGATAGAAGAGAATGGATTAGCTCGTCCAACTTCTTTTGCCTTAGTTTGACATCCATTGGCTAAAGTAACAGTGGGAAGAGACTGAAAATATACAATGTTCGACAAAAGTGATATATTACCAGAGTTGTGATCAGAAGCGCCTGAGTCCATGACCCATGGTCCAAGAGTACTAGACTGGGAAACACAAACAAAAGAATTACCAATAATAGAAGTATCAGTCTGAGCAACCGAGGCTACTTGTGGAGATGTCTTCTTACTTGATCGATACTAAAGGAGCTCATTATATTCTTCTTTAGATAAAGAAAATCCCTGGTTACCTGTAGTCTCGGTCTGAGCAATGTAAGCATTTTTGGGTGGACGACTATGTAAGTAATAGCACATTTTACGAGTGTGTCCAAGTTTGTGACAATAAGAACACTTGGGTCTAGATCTTCCAAAACGACCTCATCCTCGTCTATTTTCCATAGTTTGAGATGCCCGAACATCCACTGTTTGGGATGCGAGAACAGAGGAATCAAGTATCTGTGATGAGATCACTGGGTGACTTGGTTCTGTAGCAAGGTGGAGTAATCGAGAAAATACTTCATCAAATGTGGGGATGGTCGGACTAGCCAAAATATGGTCGCGTACAGAATCAAGATCATTAGGAAGTCCAACGAGGGTAAGATCTAGAAACATCTTTTGTCGCTGCTCTTGTTGTTTTTCAACACTAGTAGAAACTGGCATCAACCTCTCAAATTCCTCCATGACTGCGTGCCTGCACTTGCCCCAAATAAGTAGACATATCCAATTCCTGCTTTTTTAAGTTTGTGATCCACGATATCACATCATAGAAGCGAGATATGTCATTAATGTATAAGGTGCGAGCCTTTGCCCAAACCAAATAACATGTCTCGAATGGACAAAACAAGGGCATCAACTTGGTATCAATAGATCGCCACAAGATGCTACATAACTGAGCATCGATCTTTGTCCAAAGTGTTATCACCTTTTCATCTCCTTTGCTAGACTGTTTGATTAGATAATCTGGAACACCTTGACCTCTACATCACCACTCGACAGATGAAGCCCAAGTTAAGTAGTTTGAACTTCCCATTAAAGGTTCTGAGGTAATCATAACACTAGAGCTTTCAGAACTCATGTTTCTAGACCCAAAAACATCAAATCCCAAAGCCATCGTTGCAAATTATTACCAAATAAGAGACAAATCAACTTTAATCCACTGAAACAGAGTAAGAAAACACTGAAACAGAATAAGAGAATATTGTAGCTGCTGGAAAAAACTCAAAGTGGTCGGAATTTGTGAGGGATAACACTGGTAGACTCGGAATTGGCGTACAAGTAAGCTTTCTTGAAGGAAGTTCGTCAGAAAATGGTTGTAAGTGGTCTCACGCGCCTAACGCGTGCACAGATCTCGCCGGAATATTTGGACTCTGCCCGGCACGTGAGGGTGCGTGGCTATGAGTTTTCTGGTGGGATTTCTGGGGTTTGGTCGCGGGGCTACGACGGACCTTGTGGTGGTGTTGGTTCGTTCACAACACTGATAAATAGTGACTTTATGGCAAACAGTCACTTAGGTCAGTGACTGAATTCTTTCTTCCCGGATGTCGCTGGAATGATGCACATCGATCTTTTCTCACCAAAGCTCTGATACCATGTGAGAAAGCACCGGAGAAAATATATTATTGATATTAGATAATGAATATAATACAAGAGCTCCTTATTTGTAGCTATACACTACAAGGACATATTACTCCTATTCTAATGTGGGACAAGACTATATTATATACATATCTGTAAACTAACAATGGTATTAATAGGGATAATGGCTGGGACATCATTTCTGTTAATTTAGCTGATGGGAAATATGGAAAGGTGGAACGCCCCTACTATGGAGAAGGAGATTTTGAACCTAAGCTGGGAGTGTTGGGAAGTGATCTTTCTGTGCTTTGTTATTATTATGAGAGAACTCAAACCGATGTATAGGTTATGAAAGAGTATGGGGTTAAAGAATCCTGGATAAAAATGTTTACCATCAATCTTGGCAATAATCCCAAGAGTTATCTGCTTCGTCCACTCTTTTGCATGTCAAATACAGGTCAACTTTTGTCTTCATTTGGGTCGAATATCATGATTTACGATCCAAAGGATGACTCAATAAGATATCGAGGGGTTACCAACTGTGTTGCCTTTTGGCATGCAAACATTTGCATTGAAAGCCTAGTTTTGCCCTTTCGTCAGAAGAAACCAAGGAAGCAGAAACAAATGCAACAACAACGAAGATTCAAAAAGCTCAGATGACGACAATCGTGTAATTAGTAAGAATTCTCTTTATATTGTTTCTTAAGTGCTGTTAAATTCTCTTTCTTTTGTCAAATATAGAAACATGGCATTGCATATTAGTGGTATCTTTGAGTCATATTTGCTTAGTGTTGATGATAGAGGATTTCCAAGAAGATATTCTCCATATCAAGATCTGATCCTTTATGATTTTAGGGATAATTGTTGTAATCTAGAATATCAGATTTCTGATTCTTTTTGTGTATTTTATATGATTCTGTATAATCCCAGATTTTAGGAAATTTAGGTGATTTCACTTCACAATCTCTTATGCATATAAAGCCATGTACATGACACTGAAAGATATGAATATTATTTTTCAAGTATCTTACTCTTTCCTCACTTAGGATATCTTTTTAGTTTTTTTTTTTGCTTTATGAAACAACAAGTTTTGCAAGAACAGTTATTTGATTGAAGTGCTTGGTTTCTTCATCGTACTAAATGGCACTCAATGTTTATCCTCTTGAGCAGTATTGACCGATGAAATGCGCTAATAACGCCTATGTGTAACACTTCCCAGACTTATTGTTTGATCTCAGGGCTTCTCTAATATTCTTCTTTAGGTAAAAACTTAATAAGGTAAAGGAGGAGCCACAAAAATTATGGAACAACAGTTAAGGTCTGACATAGTATCTTGTTTTGGTACTTTTCCTTGCTGTTAACAGCTAAGTTCTTTTTTTTCCACTGCACTAATTTTTGTTCTTTCCATGCTTCTAATAGCTAACCGTAAATTTTCTTTAGGACTGTCTTCTTATTGTTTTACTTGTTTAGTCAATCAAAGTCTAAATCGTCTTTTAGTTTGGCAATAATGTTGACATATGAAATGGTACATTGCAAGGATAGAGCATTTCTGGAAGCGAAATTTAGTTGATGCAATTGTGAGAGTGTGATGGGGTACCAAAAGACGGGGATGTAGGAGAGAATGAGCTATATTTTAAAAAGGAACCCAAGGCTTAGAGCTCCCTATCTCACAAATTAGAACCCCCTCTCTCACAATTTCCCCAGCCTTACTCTCCCCAATCTCTTTCAAAGCAACCCAAGGCTTCATATTTTGAACTCTGTGTTCTAGGGCTTTAATTAAATTGTTCATGTTTGGCTGGTTGTTGGGTTGTATCTGGTGTGCTTATGGTGCATCAAAGTGATACTATACCGGATTAAAAAGTCATTCTTATTGATTATGATTTGAGGAACTGAAAATTTGAAATGAAGAACATTTGCATCTAATATGATATTACTTTGAAGTTGTGACAGTCTGTGGATCCAGCACTTCTGTGTAGATCAAAATTTATGTTTAGATACAAAATCATAATGGCAGATCAGTTGCTTAAACCTAGAGAGATTATTGGTAGGAAGCATGCACCAAATGTAGAGGATTGGTTATGATGGGATTTCGAACCCTTATGGTTAAAAGAATTCATATGTAATTTAACTTCAAATCTACAGGTTAGCAAAAATTGTCTTCTTTGACAGAAACAAAACAGTTGGTTTATTGGGGTTTGGCTATGTTTAATTTGGTAAGACTTTTGGTTTCTAATAGAGCAAATCAGTCAAGTTTCTTTTGATAGATTGGAAACTAGGAAATTTAGATGTGTCTTTTTGCTTTATAGGTTTTATTGCACCTGATGATGATGATGTGTTTGGTTTTTCATTCCGATAATTGTTAATTATGGGTTTGATCACTTTCTTCTGGTTTTTCACTGTTGCATATCTTGTGTTCTTCTCTATTGATGAAGTAATTTGTTTTCGTTTTACCATTAGTATTAAGTTCATCGTAAGTACTTTTTCTTGAAAAAAAGGGTTCTTGTGGGTTCTTTTGGTTTTGGATTAGGTCATGCAAATCTTAGAGTTCTTGTTTCAGTATCCCCTCACTTGTATACAAACTGTTGTAACAAATTTCAAGTTAATAAAACTTGATCTTCTCTATGGATCTTTTCCCTGCTTTGGGGAAGATTTTTGGGGTCTGCTAAGATTTAAACTATTTTGGGACATTAATATAATAGTATGCATGCTCATGTTCTAAGCATTCTTATACCATGAAATTTTATATGAAATGAGCAAACTTAATGACTTCTCTTAGAAAATTGTCGACGTTGTTTGTTGACCTTACACTTATTTTCGATGATGTTAGGATCGGTAAATCGGGTAGTGCAGAATTTAGCAAAATAATGTTATAATGACAATAACAAATACAATGCAAGTTGATAATAACGGCAATTAAAGAAGATAAAGAAGACACAAATTTAACGTGGTTCGGTCAAGTTGACCTACGTCCACAAGCGGCGATGAGCAATTTCACTATACTAACAAGAGTACAAAAGAGAGTACAAAATTAGAGTAAATACTCTAATTAGTCCCAAATATCCCAAGAGAATAACTTCACAAGATCACTCCAAAGAAAGGGTTCACACAAGTGTTTTTCAATACTCACTCTCTTACAATATACTCTATAATGAAATAAAGGAGGAGAAAGAAAGACAAGAGTGAAAAGCTCTTGAATTGGTGTGTTTACAAATGGGGAGAAGCTCCTCTATTTATAGCAAGAAATTCTTGACCTAATAATGGATATTATGTCATGGCAAATGTCATGATCCACAAATTTTGTTATAGTGGATATTATGTCATGACAAATGTCATGAAAATTTGGCCCACTTGAGAAGAAGCCAAATTAATGATCATATTACAAATCTCCACCTTGGCCTAATTTCGGCTTATATATATAGTAAATTTGCTCCACTTTCTCCGCAAAAAACCCCCAATGGTCAAAATTATTCTTCATAAATGCCAATCAAGTTCAGGCAAAGCTTGACTTGGACACTGGAAGAGGTTTTGTGAACATGCCAGCAGGATTGTCTCTAGTGTTGATCTTCTGAACAGAGACTTTTCCTTCAGCAATGGTTTCTCGAATGAAATGATACTTTATATCAATGTGATTCGTCCTCTCATGATACATTTGATCTTTAGTCAAGTGAATTGCACTTTGGCTATCATAGAAAATGGTAATACCACATTGGTGTGAACTGAGTTCCGCAAATAGACCCTTCAACCATAAAGCTTCTTTGATCGCCTCGGTCACTGCCATATATTTTGCTTTGGTAGTAGATAAAGCTACTACATGTTGTAATGTAGCTTTCGAACTAATAGCGCAACCATCGATGCTAAATACACAGCCTGTCAGTGATCTTCTTTTGTCAAGATCACCTGCATAATCTGAGTCTACAAAACAACCTAAGTGTTAGTATTTCTCCAAAACTCCAAACATGTGTTTGAAGTACCTCGTAAGTATCTGAGAATCCATTTCACAGCATGCCAATGTGCTTTACCAGGGCAAGCCATATACTAGCTTACCACGCTCACTGCTTGTAAAATGTCTGGACGTGTACAAACCATTGCATACATAATACTGCCAACTGCACTGGAATAAGGAACTTGTGCCATGTATCTTTCTTCTTCCTCTGACTGCGGGGACTAAGTAGCTGATAACTTAAAATGAGCAGTAAGAGGGTTACTAACTGGTTTAGCATCTTTCATGCCAAACCTCTCCAAGACTTTCTCCAAGTACTTCTTTTGGGTCAGAAATAACTTGTTGGCTTATCGATCTCTTTTGATCTGCATGCCAAGGATTTTCTTAGCTGCTCTCAAATCTTTCATCTCAAATTCACTTTTTAGCTGACTTTTCAAATTGTGAATTTCTGTTAAATCCTTAGCAACAATGAGCATGTCATCAACATATAATAATAGGTACACAAATAAACCATCACTTAACTTCCGGAAGTAAACACAACTATCATACATGCTCCTCGAATAACCATGACCCAACATAAAGGAATCGAACCTTTTATACCATTGTCTTGGAGAGTGCTTTAATCCGTACAAGGATTTCTTCAACAAGCAAACATGTTCTTCTTTTCCTTCAATTTCAAATCCTTCGGGTTGATGCATGTATATTTGTTCCTCAAGTTCGCCATGTAAGAAAGTTATCTTAACATCAAGTTGTTCTAATTCCAAATCATACATGGCAACGAAGGCAAGCAAGACACAAATGGAGCTATGGTTAACAACATGTGAGAAAATATCATTAAAATCAACTCCTTGTACCTGACTATAGCCCTTTGCAACTAATCATGCCTTATACCTCGCATGTTTGACCCCTGGAATGCCATTCTTGTGGAGAGACTTAATTTTTTCATTCATTGCAATCTTGGCTGAGTCAGCACCAGAAACTGCTTCTGAATATTTTGATGGTTCTCCAATTTCTTCAGTTTCCTGTGCAACTGAAAAAGCAAATGCAACATAATCTCCAAACCTTAATGGTTGTTTACCTTCTCTTCTTGGTCTATGTTTGGCTATAGAATACTCCTCTTCTTCTGGTTCAACTTCAGGAGTCTCAACTTCAGGAATTTCAGCTTCTGTCTCAACTTCAGGAGTTTCAACTATATTTTGCTCCAAAGTTGATGAGCTTGGCTCAGAAGGAATGCCAATCTCAATCTCCACCTGGTTCTGTGTACTCTTTCCTTTATCTGTATTACAATAACTAGAAGACTCTTTTCTAGAATGTAACATAGAGGATTCATCAAATATTATATCTCTGCTAATTATAAATTTTGGTGCTGTGGGNATTTCTGTTAAATCCTTAGCAACAATGAGCATGTCATCAACATATAATAATAGGTACACAAATAAACCATCACTTAACTTCCGGAAGTAAACACAACTATCATACATGCTCCTCGAATAACCATGACCCAACATAAAGGAATCGAACCTTTTATACCATTGTCTTGGA
>AWOL01S0001186.1:7237-38496 GCA_000715115.1 Nicotiana otophora | reverse complement strand
TCGGTATCCTTTCACCCCCAGATGCATACCCAAGAAAAATGCACTTTTTAGCCCTTGGCTCTAATTTTCCATCATTTACATGTATGTATGCAGGGCAACCAAATATCTTTAAATCAGAATAATTAGCAGGAGTACTTGACCATACTTCCTCTAGATTCTTAAAGTTCAAAGGTGCAGAAGGAGCTCGGTTGACAATATAACAAACTGTAGAGATTGCTTCTGCCCAAAAGGCGTTTGTCAACCCAGCATTTGAAATTATGCAACGAGCTCTTTCCAAAAGAGTTCTATTCATCCTTTCTGCCACACCATTTTACTGAGGTGTCATTCTGACAGTACANTCCGGAAGTAAACACAACTATCATACATGCTCCTCGAATAACCATGACCCAACATAAAGGAATCGAACCTTTTATACCATTGTCTTGGAGAGTGCTTTAATCCGTACAAGGATTTCTTCAACAAGCAAACATGTNCAAAATTCGTTGAATTCATCATTACAAAATTCCAAGCCATTATCTGTTCTAAGCCGCTTAACCTTTTTTTCTGTTTGCTTCTCAATTAAAACTTTCCATTGTTTGAAATTTAAGAAAGCATTACTTTTATTTTTCAGGAAATAAACCCAAACTTTCCTTGAATAANATGTAAGAAAGTTATCTTAACATCAAGTTGTTCTAATTCCAAATCATACATGGCAACGAAGGCAAGCAAGACACAAATGGAGCTATGGNGCACCACCTTTTGATGGGGTACGTGAAGGACCCCAAAGATCTGAATGAATGTAATCCAAAGTACGTTTTGTTCTATGAATCGCTGGAGATTTGAAGCTGACTCTTTTCTGCTTCCCGAACACAAAATGTTCACAGATTTCTATATTTCCGATTTTTTGGCCACTTAAGAGATCTCTTTTACTAAGGATGGAAAGAGCTTTTTTACTCATATGCCCCAATCGCATATGCCATAATTTGGTGATGTCAGAATCTGATTTATCTGATATTGAAATTGCAGCAGCACCTGTAACAGTAGATCCCAAAAGAGTATACAACATACCAGATCTGCGTACTTTCATGATCACAAGAGCACCATGAGAAATTTTCAGAACTCCACCTTCACATGTGTACTTGCACCCAAGAGATTCTAGAGTGCCCACAGAGATGAGATTTTTCTTCAAGTCAGGAACATGTCTAAAATCAGTGAAAGTTCTCGCCACACCATCGTGCATTCTGATTCGGACTGTACCTTTTTCAATAACTTTGCAGGNTTAAAATCAACTCCTTGTACCTGACTATAGCCCTTTGCAACTAATCATGCCTTATACCTCGCATGTTTGACCCCTGGAATGCCATTCTTGTGGAGAGACTTAATTTTTTCATTCATTGCAATCTTGGCTGAGTCAGCACCAGAAACTGCTTCTGAATATTTTGATGGTTCTCTAATTTCTTTAGTTTTCTGTGCAACTGAAAAAGCAAATGCAACATAATCTCCAAACCTTAATGGTTGTTTACTTTCTCTTCTTAGTCTATGTNCTATTTATCCTATGAGTATTGTTGTGATACTAATATTGTCTCCCTTTTTGTCCTTTTGTCTTTTTTCTTTTTTTTTTCTTTGAGCCGTGGGTCTTTCGGAAACAGCCTCTCTACTCCTTCGGGGTAGGGGTAAGGTCTGCGTACACACTACCCTCCCCAGACCCCATTAATGGGATTTTACTGGGTTGTTGTTGTTGTTGTTATTGTTGCAGGCAACATTGTTGCCCATCAATACAACTCCACCTCCAATAGATTCATGTATGGTAAATAAATCTCGTTTGGGACACATTTGATAAGAACAACACGAATCTAAAATCCACTCATTGTTAGATTTGAAACTATTATTAGTTGCTAAAAAAATAGTTCCCTCAGTCTCATCAACAGCTACACTCGCTTAGGCAGTGTCAANCTCCAAACCTTAATGGTTGTTTATCTTCTCTTCTTGGTCTATGTTTGGCTATAGAATACTCCTCTTCTTCTGGTTCAACTTCAGGAGTCTCAACTTCAGGAATTTCAACTTTTGTCTCAACTTTAGGAGTTTCAACTGTATTTTGCTCCAAAGTTGATGAGCTTGGCTCAGAAGGAATGCCAATCTCAATCTCCACCTGGTTCTGTGTACTCTTTCCTTTATCTGTATTACAAGAACTAGAAGACTCTTTTCTAGAATGTAACATAGAGGATTCATCAAAGGTTACATCTCTGCTAATTATAAATTTTGGTGCCGTGGGATCAGGATACCATAGTCGGTATCCTTTCACCCCAGATGCATACCCAAGGAAAATGCACTTTTTAGCCCTTGGCTCTAATTTTCCATCATTTACATGCATGTATGCAGGGCAACCAAATATCTTTAAATCAGAATAATTAGCAGGAGTACCTGACCACATTTCCTCTGGAGTCTTAAAGTTCAAAGGTGCAGAAGGAGCTCGGTTGACAATATAACAAGCTGTAGAGATAGCTTCTGCCCAAAAGGCGTTTGTCAACCCAGCATTTGAAATCATGCAACGAGCCCTTTCCAAAAGAGTTCTATTCATCCTTTCTGCCACACCATTTTGCTGAGGTGTCATTCTCACAGTACGATGTCGAGCAATTCCTTCATTCTTGCAAAATTCGTTGAATTCATCATTACAAAATTCCAAGCCATTATCTGTTCTAAGCCGCTTAACCTGTTTTCCTGTTTGCTTCTCAATCAAAACTTTCCATTGTTTGAAATTTAAGAAAACATCACTTTTATTTTTCAGGAAATAAACCCAAACTTTTCTTGAATAATCATCAATGAAAGTTAACATATACCTGGCACCACCTTTTGATGGGGTACGTGAAGGACCCCAAAGATCTGAATGAATGTAATCCAAAGTACCTTTTGTTCTATGAATCGCTGGAGATTTGAAGCTGACTCTTTTCTGCTTCCCGAACACACAATGTTCACAGAACTCCATATTTCCGGTACTTTGGCCACATAAGAGACCTCTTTTACTGAGGATGGAAAGACCTTTTTCACTCATATGCCCCAATCGCATATGCCACAATTTGGTGATGTCAGAATCTGATTTATCTGATATTGAAACTGCAGCAGCACCTGTAACAGTAGATCCCAAAAGAGTATACAACGTACCAGATCTGCGTGCTTTCATGATCACAAGAGCACCATGAGAAATTTTCAGAACTCCACCTTCACCTGTGTACTTGCACCCAAGAGATTCTAGAGTGCCCAAAGAGATGAGATTTTTCTTCAAGTCAGGAACATGTCTAACATCGGTGAGAGTTCTCACCACACCATCGTGCATTTTGATTCGGACTGTACCTTTTCCAATAACTTTGCAGGCAGCATTGTTGCCCATCAAGACAACTCCACCTCCAATAGATTCATATGTGGTAAATAAATCCCGACTGGGACACATATGATAAGAACAACCCGAATCTAAAATCCACTCATTGTTAGATTTGAAACTATTATTAGTTGCTAAAAAAATAGTTCCCTCAGTCTCATCAGCAGCTACACTTGCTTCGGCAGTGTCAGTATTTTTGTGCTCATTTTTCTTTTCTGTATGCTTTTCTTTGTTTTTCAATTTAAAGCATTCAGAAATAATGTGACCTTTCTTATGACAATATTTGCACATGACATTTCTGTATCTGGATTTTGACCTTGATTTAGGTTTCTCACTACTTGAATCTTTCTTATTGGATCTACCTCTTATGAATAAGCCTTCCCCTTGGTTCCCACTAGTTTCCCCAGTAATATCTCTATCTATTTGTTCTTTTGATTTCAAAATAGATTTGATATCTTTATAAGAGATATTATCCTTTCCATAAAGCATAGTATCTCTTATATGTTTAAACGACTGGGGTAAGGAAACAAGCAATAACACAGCTTGATCCTCATCTTTGATTTCAGCATCTATGTTACTTAAATCCATAAGAAGAGAATCAAAAGTATCAAGATGAGTAAGTATAGAGGTACCTTCAGCCATACGAAAAGTGTAGAGTTTTTGCTTTAGGTAAAGTCTGTTTTCTACTGTTCTTTTCATATATAGGGTTTTAAGCTTTTCCCATATGCCTTTGGCTGAGCTTTCTGTTGCAACTTCACGCAAAACCTCATTTGAAAGATTTAAAATAATACCTGCTTTTGCCTTTTTGTCTATGACGGCAAACTCCTCGTCCGTCATTTTATCCGGCATCTTCTCCTTTCCTTGCAGTGCCAAATCTAAGCCATCCTGAATTAGGATAGCTTTCATCTTTAATTGCCACATTCCAAAGTTTGCACTTCGGTCAAATTTCTCAACATAAGACTTTGTTAGAGTCATTTTGGCTATTTAAACTAACCCGGTTAGATCTGGCTCTGATACCAATTTGTTAGGATCGGGAACCCGGGTAGTGCGGAATTTAGCCAAACAACGGTATAATGACAATAACAAAGACAATGGAAGTTGATAATAACGGCAATTAAAGAATATAAAGAAGACACAAATTTAACGTGGTTCGGTCAAGGTGACCTACGTCCACAAGCGGAGATGAGCAATTTCACTATACCAACAAGAGTACAAAAGAGAGTACAAAATTAGAGTAAATACTCTAATTAATCCCAAATACCCCAAGAGAATAACCTCACAAGATCACTCCAAAGAAAGGGTTCACACAAGTGTTTCCCAACACTCACTCTCTTACAAAATACTCTATAATGAAATAAAGGAGGAGAAAGAAAGACAAGAGTGAAAAGCTCTTGAATTGGTGTGTTTACAAATGAGGAGAAACTCCTCTATTTATAGCAAGAAATCCTTGGCCTAATAATGGATATTATGTCATGGCAAATGTCATGATCCACAAATTTGTTATAATGGATATTATGTCATGGCAAATGTCATGAACCACAAATTTGTTATAATGGATATTATGTCATGGCAAATGTCATGAAAATTTGGCCATATTACAAATCTCCACCTTGGCCTAATTTCGGCTTATAGTAAATTTGCTCCACCTTCTCCGCAAAAACCCCAATGGGCAAAATCATTCTTCATAAATGCCAATCAAGTTCAGGCAAAGCTTGAACTTGGACACTGGAAGAGGTTTTGTGAACATGTCAGCAGGATTGTCTCTAGTGTTGATCTTCTGAACAGAGACTTTTCTTTCAGCAATGGTTTCTCGGATGAAATGATACTTTATATCAATGTGCTTCGTCCTCTCATGATACATTTGATCTTTAGTCAAGTGAATGGCACTTTGACTATCACAGAAAATGGTAATACCACCTTGGTGTAAACTGAGTTCCGCAAATAGACCCTTCAACCATAAAGCTTCTTTGATCGCCTCGGTCACTGCCATATATTCTGCTTCGGTAGTAGATAAAGCTACTACATGTTGTAATGTAGCTTTCCAACTAATAGCGCAACCCCCGATGCAAAATACATAGCATGTCAGTGATCTTCTTTTGTCAAGATCACCTGCATAATCTGAGTCTACAAAACCAACCAAAGTGTTAGTATTTCTCCCAAACTCCAAACATGTGTTTGAAGTACCTCGCAAGTATCTGAGAATCCATTTCACAGCATGCCAATGTGCTTTACCAGGGCAAGCCATATACCGGCTTACCACGCTCACTGCTTGTGAAATGTCTGGACGTGTACAAACCATTGCATACATAATACTGCCGACTGCACTGGAATAAGGAACCTGTGCCATGTACCTCTCTTCTTCCTCTGACTGCGGGAACTGAGCAGATGATAACTTAAAATGAGCAGCAAGAGGGGTACTAACTGGTTTAGCATCTTTCATGCCAAACCTCTCCAAGACTTTCTCCAAGTACTTCTTCTGGGTCAGAAATAGCCTGTTGGCTTTTCGATCTCTTTTGATCTCCATGCCAAGGATTTTCTTAGCTGCTCCCAAATCTTTCATCTCAAATTCACTTTTCAGCTGACTTTTCAAATTGTGAATTTCTGTTAAATCCTTAGCAGCAATGAGCATGTCATCAACATATAATAATAGGTACACAAATGAACCATCATTTAACTTCCGGAAGTAAACACAACTATCATACATGCTCCTCGAATAACCATGACCCAACATAAAGGAATCAAACCTTTTATACCATTGCCTTGGAGACTGCTTTAATCCGTACAAGGATTTCTTCAACAAGCAAACATGATCTTCTTTTCCTTCAATTTCAAATCCTTCGGGTTGATGCATGTATATTTGTTCCTCAAGTTCGCCATGTAAGAAAGCTGTCTTAACATCAAGTTGTTCTAATTCCAAATCATACATGGCAACGAAGGCAAGCAAGACACGAATAGAGCTATGTTTAACAACAGGTGAGAAAATATCATTAAAATCAACTCCTTGTACCTGACTATAGCCCTTTGCAACTAATCGTGCCTTATACCTCGCATCTTCAACCCCTGGAATGCCATCCTTTTTCTTGAAGACCCATTTGCAACCAACAATTCTTTTTCCTGATGGCAGCTTCACAAGAGACCAAGTACCATTCTTGTGGAGAGACTCAATTTCTTCATTCATTGCAATCAGCCACTTGGCTGAGTCAGCACCAGAAACTGCTTCTGAATATTTTGATGGTTCTCCAATTTCTTCAGTTTCCTGTGCAACTGAAAAAGCAAATGCAACATAATCTCCAAACCTTAATGGTTGTTTACCTTCTCTTCTTGGTCTATGTTTGGCTATAGAATACTCCTCTTCTTCTGGTTCAACTTCAGGAGTCTCAACTTCAGGAATTTCAGCTTCTGTCTCAACTTCAGGAGTTTCAACTGTATTTTGCTCCAAAGTTGATGAGCTTGGCTCAGAAGGAATGCCAATCTCAATCTCCACCTGGTTCTGTGTACTCTTTCCTTTATCTGTATTACAAGAACTAGAAGACTCTTTTCTAGAATGTAACATAGAGGATTCATCAAAGGTTACATCTCTGCTAATTATAAATTTTGGTGCCGTGGGATCAGGATACCATAGTCGGTATCCTTTCACCCCAGATGCATACCCAAGGAAAATGCACTTTTTAGCCCTTGGCTCTAATTTTCCATCATTTACATGCATGTATGCAGGGCAACCAAATATCTTTAAATCAGAATAATTAGCAGGAGTACCTGACCACATTTCCTCTGGAGTCTTAAAGTTCAAAGGTGCAGAAGGAGCTCGGTTGACAATATAACAAGCTGTAGAGATAGCTTCTGCCCAAAAGGCGTTTGTCAACCCAGCATTTGAAATCATGCAACGAGCCCTTTCCAAAAGAGTTCTATTCATCCTTTCTGCCACACCATTTTGCTGAGGTGTCATTCTCACAGTACGATGTCGAGCAATTCCTTCATTCTTGCAAAATTCGTTGAATTCATCATTACAAAATTCCAAGCCATTATCTGTTCTAAGCCGCTTAACCTGTTTTCCTGTTTGCTTCTCAATCAAAACTTTCCATTGTTTGAAATTTAAGAAAACATCACTTTTATTTTTCAGGAAATAAACCCAAACTTTCCTTGAATAATCATCAATGAAAGTTAACATATACCTGGCACCACCTTTTGATGGGGTACGTGAAGGACCCCAAAGATCTGAATGAATGTAATCCAAAGTACCTTTTGTTCTATGAATCGCTGGAGATTTGAAGCTGACTCTTTTCTGCTTCCCGAACACACAATGTTCACAGAACTCCATATTTCCGGTACTTTGGCCACATAAGAGACCTCTTTTACTGAGGATGGAAAGACCTTTTTCACTCATATGCCCCAATCGCATATGCCACAATTTGGTGATGTCAGAATCTGATTTATCTGATATTGAAACTGCAGCAGCACCTGTAACAGTAGATCCCAAAAGAGTATACAACGTACCAGATCTGCGTGCTTTCATGATCACAAGAGCACCATGAGAAATTTTCAGAACTCCACCTTCACCTGTGTACTTGCACCCAAGAGATTCTAGAGTGCCCAAAGAGATGAGATTTTTCTTCAAGTCAGGAACATGTCTAACATCGGTGAGAGTTCTCACCACACCATCGTGCATTTTGATTCGGACTGTACCTTTTCCAATAACTTTGCAGGCAACATTGTTGCCCATCAAGACAACTCCACCTCCAATAGATTCATATGTGGTAAATAAATCCCGACTGGGACACATATGATAAGAACAACCCGAATCTAAAATCCACTCATTGTTAGATTTGAAACTATTATTAGTTGCTAAAAAAATAGTTCCCTCAGTCTCATCAGCAGCTACACTTGCTTCGGCAGTGTCAGTATTTTTGTGCTCATTTTTCTTTTCTGTATGCTTTTCTTTGTTTTTCAATTTAAAGCATTCAGAAATAATGTGACCTTTCTTATGACAATATTTGCACATGACATTTCTGTATCTGGATTTTGACCTTGATTTAGGTTTCTCACTACTTGAATCTTTCTTATTGGATCTACCTCTTATGAATAAGCATTCCCCTTGGTTCCCACTAGTTTCCCTAGTAATATCTCTATCTATTTATTCTTTTGATTTCAAAATAGATTTGATATCTTTATAAGAGATATTATCTTTTCCATAAAGCATAGTATCCCTGATATGTTTAAACGACTGAGGTAAGAAAATAAGCAATAACACAGCTTGATCCTCATCTTTGATTTCAGTATCTATGTTACTTAAATCCATAAGAAGAGAATCAAAAGTATCAAGATGTGTAAGTATAGAGGTACCTTCAGCCATACGAAAAGTGTAGAGTTTTTGCTTTAAGTAAAGCCTGTTTTCTACTGTTCTTTTCATATATAGGGTTTTAAGCTTTTCTCATATGTCTTTGGCTGGGCTTTCTGCTACAACTTCACGTAAAACCTCATTTGAAAGATTTAAAATAATACCTGCTTTTGCCTTTTTGTCTTTGACAGCAAACTCCTCGTCTGTCATTTTATCCGGCATCTTCTCCTTTCCTTGCAACGCCAAGTCTAAGCCATCCTGAATTAGGATAGCTTCCATCTTTAATTGTCACATTCCGAAGTTTGCACTTCGGTCAAATTTCTCAACATAGGTCTTTGTTAGCGTCATATTGGCTATTGAAACTAACCCAGTTAGATACGGCTGTGATACCAATTTGTTAGGATTGGGAACCCGAGTCNNAATTAATCCCAAATACCCTAAGAGAATAACCTCACAAGATCACTTCAAAGAAAGGGTTCACACAAGTGCTTCCCAACACTAACTCTCATACAAAACACTCTTAATAAAGGAGGAAATGAAGAAACAAGAATTGAAGACAAGTCTTGTTGGTGTGTCTAAAATGAACTAATTGTCTTCCCTTTTATAGGCAAAAAAGTCTTGGCCTCTTAGGTGTAAAAGAAGAGATACAACTTGTGCAAATGATGTCCACCACATAATGCAATATTTTTGGGTCCCAAAGAATATTGCCAACAAAGTTACACTTTGCAAAGATGCTTATGCTTATATGAGATGGACTCCATTAGCCAAAATATTGGCCATACATAATTACAATAATGAAGTTATGTTTTGTTACTAAATTATATTAAAACTATATTAGCTATAATCAAATTCTATAAAATATCGTGTAAAACTTTTGCAGAGGTTCTAACTGTAAATACTATTGCTCTTACTCGATGTTTACTTAAATCGAGCAATTTAATCTTGTCCGTTATAAATTAAAGTGTGAAAATAAATTATTTAAGCATGATTAAGTGACAAATATGTGTCTAGAAGATACATGTTTTGCATTGATAGATTTAGTAAATGTTGGAATGAATAAATATTTTACCCATTATTCTACACCCCCAAATAGTCACTTAAGTATAAATGTATTAGACATTAGGAAATTTTTTCAGAAACTATTTGAGTAAGCAAAAGTGGGTCACTTATTAGGAAATTTTTCAGAAAACAGCTCCTACAGCTCAAATTGTGCAGTCCTTATGGAATCTGAGGGAGACGAAGCCTCCCATCTTCGGCCAAAGCGGAGCAGACACACTAACCCTGCTCAATTTTCTTCCACTTCAATGGAATCTGAGGGAGATGAATCAAGCTTTAAAATCCCTACTTTGCCACCAGAGCTCATCACTGAAATACTCTTAAAGCTACCAGTGAAATGCATCTTGCAAATGAGGTGTGTTTCAAAATCTTGGCTTGATTTAATCTCTAGCCCTGAATTTGCTAACACCCATCTCTCTCTATCTGCTAATAACAAGGAATACACCCACCATAGGCTTATGTTGAGTTCTGATCAAGCTGAGTACAATATGAAGCAATGTTACCTTAGTTCTTTAATTTATGAATCTGTTACTAGGGTATGTGGCTTGGATAATCCTATGAAAAAACCTCGTAAAACTGTTGAGATTGTGGGTTCTGTCAATGGTTTGATTTGTCTTATCATTGGGCAGCAAGACTTGTTTCTCTGGAATCCATCAGTTAGGAAATTCAAGAAATTGCCTGATTCTAGAGCTACATTGATGTGTGGTTACTATTTAATGTTTGGTTTTGGATATGACGAGCTTCATGATGATTATAAGGTTGTGGCTAATTTTTCGTAATATGTTTGTTGATAGTTTATATTGTACTGAGCTCAATATATATAGTCTAAAGAGTGATTCTTGGACAAGTATCCATGTTTCTAGGAGTCGGGTGCTACCCATTAGGTGTGGTAAGTTTGTGAATGGCAAGCTTCATTGGATTACTAAGACTGCTCATGGTAGGGACATCATTTTTATTGATTTGGCTGATGGGAAATGGGGAAAAGTTGAGCAACCCTGCTATGGAGAAGGAAAACTTAATTTTAGGCTGTCGCTGGGAGTTTTGGGAGGTGATCTTTCTTTGTTTTGTTATTATCAGAGAATGACAACTCACGTAGATTTGTGGATTATGAAGAAGTATGGGGTTAAAGAATCTTGGACAAAGATGTTTAACATCAATCGTCCTGCTGATCTTGTGCGGTTTCTGTTTTATCCTCCTTTTTGTTTGTCAAGCAAAGGTGACTTTTTGTTTCAGTTTGGATCAACTTTCATGGTTTACAATCCAAAGGATGACTCATTAAGAAATCTAGAGGTTACCAACTGTGATACATCGTTTGAGGCAAGCGTCTACATTGAAAGCCTAGTTTGGCCCATTTTCCCGAGAGGATCCAAGGATGCAATAACGACGAAGGCTTAAAACCTCAAATGAAGACAATCGTGCAACTGACTAGTAAGAGTTCTCTGTACATTTTTCTCAAGTGCTATTAAATTTTGTTTCTTTTGTCAAATATTGAACAAGACATTGCATATTACAGACATCTTTGAGCCATATTTTCTTGGAGATCTTATTGGTCTTTTTTCCTATTTGCTTCATGAAACAACAATTTTTGCAAGAGCAGTTATTTGGTTGAAGTGCTTGGTGTCTTCATCTAAAACTAAATGGCACTCAACGTTGTTTCTCTTCTTCAGCAGTATCTTAAGGGGGGGATATTGTGCCACTAGATAGAGTAAGAATAAAGACTTGGAAACAATGGCCAGTGAATGCACCAACAATGCCCAAGTGTAGCCCTTGCCAGTCTTATTGTTTGATAGAACTGTCAAAATGGGTTGGCCAAGCCTGAATCAGCCAAACTCTCGCGGCCTATGGAATTCAACAAGTTAGGACGGGCTGGACCGTCACTTGAAAGGGCCTAAAAATGCAGTCCAACCCAGCCCGGGCTGTGGGCTAGGACGAGCCATCCCTTCATTTTTTTTGTTTTACACCACCGACTCCAATTGTTGATTGATAAAGTCATTTTACCTAAGTTTCAAGTGTAGCTTTACTCTTTTCATGTAATCTTGTACCTTCTCTTCAATATTTTTATTTCACTACTCCAATGGAACTGATAAATAATTGTTAGTCTGATAAACCAGTTTTTAAATTGTATCTTATTCATCATTGTTAATTATGCTTATCAGAATGAATTATCTTAAATTTGCTTCAAGTAATTCCATTGTATTCTTAACTGAAAAATTGTTACTATTAAAATTACATCAAACAAATTTACAAGTGTTTATTATATTGCATAATGGTTCTTGTATCATTATTTTTTCCTATGCATCAAACACATCTCTATTTGATATGTTATCCTTTTAGCTTTTTTCATTTTTATTATTCTTTTTTGGCTGAAAGTAGCATAACAATTTAAAATCCTACCGAATATTTTACAGTGTCCTTTTTCCTTTATTCTCAAAAAGGAAAAAAAATCATTTTCAAGCTAGCCCCGTTTAGGATATAACTAACATGGACGTATATAGGAAATTCGACAGTGCAACTCGTCTAGATTTAGGGTTAAATTTTATTTTTTACTATTTCCTTTGAGTAACTTCTTAAATCTGGCCCACGGGCCAACCTCGGCCCGGCCTCGATCTAGCCTAAAGGGCCGGCTGACTGATTCTAAATGGGTTAAAAAATTCTTTACCCAACCCTACTCAAGAACGGGTTGGGTTGAGGTTGACGACACTATTGTTTGATCTGGTGGGCTTCTTCAATAATCTTCTTTAGGGGAAAACTTAATAGGAAAAGGAGGAAACACATGAATTATGAAACAACGGTTAAGGTCTTGTGTATAGTATCTAGTTGTGGTACTTTCCTTGCTGCTAGTAGCTAACCATATATTTTCTTTAGGACTATCTTCATTCTTCTCATTGTTATATTGAATTGGTCAATGATATATTGAATCATCTTTCACTTTGGATGTAGTTTGGCGGTAAGGTTGAGATAAGCAATAGTACATTGTAACGATAGAGCATTTTAGGAAGCGTATGTAGTTGTTTTCATCGCGAGAGTGGGGTGGAGAACCAAAGGACAAGGGAACATAGGAGAAAAAGATATTGGGGTGAGCTTCATTTAAGGGGGCCTGGTCTATCCTAAAATAAAGAAAATACAAACTTTTGTCATCTTTGTTATTCGAGCAACAACTTTTCCTCAAATAGTTACTTCTTTTATTATTTGTAGATGTATGCACTTGAGCTTTCAAAAAAAGATCTAACTAAATTTTAGAACCTATCTATTGACAGAAGCTATGTTGCGCGGACTCTCGAAAAATGTTGCCACACCCGTGTCGGATCCTCCAAAAATGCACTACTTTTTGAGGATCCGACGCGCACCCGGCACCATTTTTGCAGAGTCCGAGCAACATAGGACAAAAGTAGTATTCATCTAGGTTCAGAAGAAAATTTCCCTTTCTTCACACAAATTTTGAAATTTTGCAATCCATTTTCATCATTCTTCTATGTGGCTGTAACTTGTCTAGGCAAATTTATATCCTCATTCAAGAATGAATTCAACTTCTTGTGCTCCCCCGAATTTGCAAGTTGGTCAGTCACAAAGTTACCCTCCCTGTAACAATGATTAAAAGACAAAATTGCCCTGCATGCTCATTTGGGCCTTGATGTCTTCTTGTATCTGCCATGATGTTTTAGTTTCCTTCCTGATCATTTGTTTGATCAGAAGTGTATCTGATTCCACTGTTACCCTGTGATAGATATGATGAAGACACCATTGTAGTCCACGTGCAGACATTAGGAACAACTAATCTACCTCCTGCTGACTGTATGGAGCGCATTGATGAAGTATGGTTTTCCCTATTTTTACTGTTCATTTTAGATGTACTAATGTTATTTCCATGTGCATATAGCAAGACTTAGCCTCTCTACCCCATCGGGGTAGGGGTAAGGTCTGCGTACACACTACCCTCCCCAGACTCCACTTGTGGAATTTTACTGGGTCGTTGTTGTTGTATATAGCAAGACTTATCTACATTCAGTAATTGCATATTACATTTTGTTGGTATTTTGAAGTCAAGTTCATTGTGGCAAACAGGTTGAACATGCTTCTCCTTCACTTAAATGCCTGTTATACGTATTATCAGGTTGATCTAAACCAGAAATTGACTGCCCTCGGCTACTTATGCTTGTGATCTCTTAGTCTTGGCTTGCTCTAGTTGAAAAGATATCTTATCAACGAAAAGGGAAGACAAAGCGCAAAAAGTTATCCAAAGGAAAAGTAAAAAAGGCTCATATAGTAATATATTTGTTATTGTTACCGTGTTAAAAAAAAGTAATACATTTGTTAGTAACTTTCTGATCTTGGTTGGAGAAAATTTCTGTGAAACAAATTCCCTTTTGCTTTAAACAACAATTTAATAGCTATTCAATGTTCATCCTTTTTCAGTAAAAGTTAAAGTTGAAATTGAACAAAATGAGTCATTATCCAAATTATGCTGTGTAATGTTTGAATCTTGACATGTAAGATTTTGATCGGTTTTCGAAGAATCTATAATCTCATCAGTGCAATTGAATCTATGTGGTCATCATTGGTGCAAGCGGTGTTGTCACATTTATGTGTTATCTGAATGTTCGTTAATTTGAGATATCTTGTGATTAACAGCCTGGATTACAATTTTGTGAGGAATTCTAGCTACTTTATTTCTATCAGAATTAGTGAGTAAATGGTAAAAGTCCTGCTTTTCTGGCTAGTTTTCTTGTACATCTTTCCTTGCATCTGGCTGTAATTGTGGATCGGCGTGGGTAAGCTTTAGATGTTTTGGATGATCAACTTATCCTTTTCTGAGAATTGTTATTTGGCAATTGCTATCTGCATTTCCTTGCATAAAGATATAAGTTCAGCAAGAAATGTAATCCCAGATTTTGCAAAGCCGATAATAGGTTGAGCCATTCAAATGGAATTAATTTACAAAACTTGTTCTTGCACAGATTACAAAAGAGATTACCAAATTCCTTTATTTCCCCATCTCATAGTCAAGTTCAACCTTTCTGTATTTTGGCATAAAAGAATGAAACTTTCAAGCATTAAAGGATGGCTAAATTTTTAAATGTAAAGCTGAGGAATAAATTCCAAGAATAAAGGAGATTTATTAGTATTCTTCTTCAGGAAATGAACGCCAGGTGGTCTGAATTAGCCTTGTAGAGGTGGAATGGAGGATATATTCCCTTTTGCTTTTGAAGTCAAGAATCTCATTTCTCTCAACATTTGCACATGTTTGCTTTATTTTTGTTTGTTGAGGAGTTACTTTACGAATCATCTGGACTTAGTTAGGCATCTTTCTCTCTTACAGGTGAAACAAAAAATAAAATTACTTGCTTCCCTTGCAAACCATTTCGGTCACCCTCCTTAAGCTATTGTGCATGCATTTGGATTTTCATCACTGAAAACTGAGCTGATTGTTCCGTTGCCATTGTTTCCATAGTGATAGTCCTCAGAGTAATGCTCTGGCCTAGTATATTGTGTGTATCTTGGTGGTGACCTGATGTGCTCATATCCAGTCACATATTGTGATGGTTGGTAGCTATTGTAGCTGTGAGTCACATAAACCGGTGGTTGACCTGGTGGTGGCGCCTCAGGTCTGAATTCTGGACCGGTAGGACGAGCATGATTATTTCTGTAGCCAGGGTTTCCTGGAGGAGGCTCATGGATCATGCTCCGACCGTAGTTAGGTGGCTCATAGCTCATGCTCTGACCATAGTTGTATCTGTTGTAACCATGGTCCCTGGGTGGCTCTTGGCTCATACTCGGGCCGTAGTTGTATCTGCTGTAACGAGGGTCCCGGGGTGGCTCATGGAGCATGGTCTGACCATAGTTGTATCTGTATCCATGATCCCGGGGTGGCTCGTGACTGCTCATACCCTGGCGAAAGTTGTGTCTGTAACCGTAGTCTGGTGGATAGTGGTATATTACATGAACTTCTTCAACGTCTCTTGGTTTGGAGATTTGGTCCGGTTTGCTGTTGGTATTGTCAGCACCTTCATCATGTGTTTGTTTCTCCTCTGCTGGTTGATTTTCTTGTGTTGGTGGTTCTTTTGGCGGTTCTTTGGGCGGCTCTTCAGCTGGTTGATTTTCTTGTGTTGGAGGATTGCTAGACTCAGGGGGCGGTGCTTCACTCTCGGCTGGTGCAGGTTCCTCTGGTTCTATTGGAGGTTCTGCTTGTTCTATATGGGAACAAACAATAGCACTCTTTCTTGTCTTCCTTAGTGCTTTTACTATTTTTTCAGGATCTGCTGATCCTATTATAGTAATCTTTTGCTGAGGAAAATCTATATAAAGATCATAAATACCTGTCGAAACACCGAACATACATAGAACATTATAAGATCTTATAGGAGAGATCAAGAAAGAATTAGTACTTAAGAGAAAGAATTAGTACTTCAAGCATCACTTACTCACCATGGATGCCATGTAAAGCTTTCTTGATCTTTTGCACACATCCATTACAGTCCATTCTCACCTGTATCTCTGTGACCCTAGGTTTCTGCATAAAAAGATGTGAGTGTAAACTACATGAATGTGATTCTTGATTTGTTCAAAGTTGATATGGAAGTAGAAGCAGGACTTACCTCCATCTGTTGAGCCATTTTTGGGTAGAGAGAAATGAGAGGAACAAAAAGAGATGCTTGTATGGAGAGATTAAATTTTTGAGAATGGAGGGAATCAATTTATGGCATCATTGTGTACATGAACATGGAATATTTAAAAGCCAATGAAGTTGTGGGACAGGTAAAGAATCTCCTTTTTAAGGGAGAGTTTTTGCTTCTTGGTGAACTTTAACAAGTCAATATCATCTAGCTAATAGGAAGAAAACAAATGAAACCCACCTTGAATTTTGCTTTTTTTTTTAGCCAAAGGGAATTTTTTGCTTTTAAGTACTAAATAGATGGCTATCTACAATTGCCAATTTGTTTTTCCAAGTGCAGGGATGATTATCTAAAACCGACCATGGAAAGTAGGATTAAAAAGTGTGAGAAAGATATATCATCACATAGAGTTGGGGCGTATGCAGGATTTTTGGTAAGCGGTGTCAACAATCAAAGAAAATGAATAAATGAATAAAACACTATAATGACAAGCAATGCCATTTTTTATATTTATACTCAATATTTTTATTTTGTATACTATCTATATATACTTATTTTAAAAAACAAATCGACGAAGCGGTGTCACGTGACACCGCACGGGGTTAAATATTTGATGGTCAACAAATGAAAGTAACTTTAGAGGTGAAAGAGGGATATCCACACTTGAGGAATCCTTTTGTTACAAGTAAAGAAAACCCTCCAAAAATAATAGCAGTCCCAAAAAATGTCTTTTCTGTTTGTATTGAGTTGCTTATTTTTGTTCCTGAAAGTATAATCCATCGTCATATTGTGTAAACTGATTGAGACAAACCTCAAAAGATGCTTCAAAAACTTATGCTCGCCAGCAAATGGTTGATAAAATCTGATTTTCACACTGCTAATTTCTTCAAAATTCTTTGAAATTACACTCAAATTTCAATTAAAAAAAGGATTTCACCTAGCAAGCACGAGGAAGGTGTAGTAATCGATGATGTTTCAGGGAGTTAAAAAGAATTGGCATAGATACGGAGATTCCACGCCTATAATTGACACAAAACATCACTAATTTATTATGGTTAAGTGATAAATTAAGGCGAGAATATACATTACTCAACCATTATTGAGTGATAGAACTGTATATAAGAGACGCATTTTCTCTATTCATTGGTGTGATTAAGTTTTATTACAATGTTAATTGCTAGGTACAAATCAAGAATTTGCAATGGTAGATATTTTTCCATCGTTTGCTTGAGTCCTCTGGGAAAGAATCTTATTGCCAATTTAGATGCATCTTTGATTAGCTATAAATGATAAAGTTTGTTAGAATCACAGATCAGCTTTGCTCTTTACAATTTTCGTCTTCTCTGTTCCTTGTACCACCCTAATTCCTCTACTTTTTTCCAGCTTTACGTGTATTCCTTTTTCTTTTTTCTTAATGAATAATTGACCATAATTTACAAAATGATTTAGAAGTAAAATTCCGAAAGTGTATAACGTATCTTAGTTTGATTACATTTACATAAATTGTGGTATTGAAGAAACTATCTCCGCTGCTTCTTGGTTTGAGAGGACATCCCAAACCTAATCAATATGAACAATGAGTTATTGTCAATTCCAATACTTATAAATACTCACTCCATTCATTTTATATAACCGCGTTGAAGAAAGACGGACTCGTGGCACATACCAAAAGTACCCTTAGAACATGTGGTTTTAAACATGCCTGACATTTTTATGGCTAAAAAAGCATGTCATTAAGGTTAAAAAGGAGCTTTCAAGTTAAAGAATTCCAAAACTTAGAAATGTGTCATTTTTATGAAATCGACTAAAGAGCAAAGAGTATCAGATAAATTGAGACAGAGGGAATACATAATTAAGTGTTGCTCCCAAGGCCCTGGATTCGAGGCAATCAATTTGCATGAATCCAGAAGCGGGGTTGGGAAAAATTATTTAAAAGGTCATTAAAATGATAACAACTTCTTGTTGTCCACTCCCTCTACTCGACAACTCCCTCTACTCAAGAAGTTAAAGACAGTGTCTTCTCTATTGATCCTGACAGTACACCTGGTCCTGATGGCCTTCGTGGAAGATTCTATCAAACTGCTTGGTCTGTGGTTGGAAATGATGTTCATAGAGCCGTTGTAGCTTTCTTCCATGGGGTTGTCTTACCTAGATTCTTCTCTCATACTTGCCTGGTGAAGCTTCCAAAAATTGATTCTCCCTAAAACTTCTTAGATATTAGACCAATTAGTATATGCAATGTTACTAGAAAAATCATTGCCAAGGTAATCAATGCTAGACTTAGTTCCCTCTTGCCTAAAAGCATCTCTAATAACCAAAGTGGCTTTGTGAAAGGTGGAGCCATCACTGAAAATATTCTACTGGCTCAGGAAATTATTTATGATATTAAGAAGCCTATGAGAGGTGGCAATGTTGTTATTAAACTTGACATGGCTAAAGCATATGATAGAGTTTCCTGGCCATATCTATGCTTCATGTTAAGACATATGGGTTTTGCTGAGGAATGGATTAATCTTATCTACAGATTCATTTCTAATAATTGGTACTCTCTGATTGTCAATGGTAGTAGGCATGGCTTCTTTAAATCCAGTAGAGGACTTAGACAAGGTGACCCTCTTTCTCCCTCCATTTTTGCCCTCAGTGCTGAATTGCTTTCTCATGCACTTCAGAACAATAGGAGATTTCATGGTTTCTACATGAAGAGACAAGGCCCTCAAGTCAACCATCTGGCCTTTGCTGATGATACTATCCTCTTTACTAGTGGTGAAAAGTACTCCCTCCAGCTTATTCTTAATACTCTCAATACGTATGAATTTGTTTCTGGCCAATTGATGAACAAGAACAAAAGTTGTTACTCTATGACTTAGAATACCCCTTAGAGCAATATCGGAAGGGTGGAAAGGATTCTTGGTATGAGGTTTGATAAACCTCATACCAAGAATTGAGACATTTCTTGGTATGAGGTTTGATAGAAATGTGTCATTTTTATGAAATCGACTAAAGAGCAAAGAGTATCAGATAAATTGAGACAGAGGGAATACATAATTAAGTGTTGCTCCCAAGGCCCTAGATTCGAGGCAATCAATTTGCATGAATCCAGAAGCGGGGTTGGGGAAAATTATTTAAAAGGTCATTAAAATGATAACAACTTCTTGTTGTCCACTCCCTCTACTCGACAACTCCCTCTACTCAAGAAGTTAAAGACAGTGTCTTCTCTATTGATCCTGACAGTGCACCTGGTCCTGATGGCCTTCGTGGAAGATTCTATCAAACTGCTTGGTCTGTGGTTGGAAATGATGTTCATAGAGCCGTTGTAGCTTTCTTCCATGGGGTTGTCTTACCTAGATTCTTCTCTCATACTTGCCTGGTGAAGCTTCCAAAAATTGATTCTCCCTAAAACTTCTTAGATATTAGACCAATTAGTATATACAATGTTACTAGAAAAATCATTGCCAAGGTAATCAATGCTAGACTTAGTTCCCTCTTGCCTAAAAGCATCTCTAATAACCAAAGTGGCTTTGTGAAAGGTGGAGCCATCACTGAAAATATTCTACTGGCTCAGGAAATTATTTATGATATTAAGAAGCCTATGAGAGGTGGCAATGTTGTTATTAAACTTGACATGGCTAAAGCATATGATAGAGTTTCCTGGCCATATCTATGCTTCATGTTAAGACATATGGGTTTTGCTGAGGAATGGATTAATCTTATCTACAGATTCATTTCTAATAATTGGTACTCTCTGATTGTCAATGGTAGTAGGCATGGCTTCTTTAAATCCAGTAGAGGACTTAGACAAGGTGACCCTCTTTCTCCCTCCATTTTTGCCCTCAGTGCTGAATTGCTTTCTCATGCACTTCAGAACAATAGGAGATTTCATGATTTCTACATGAAGAGACAAGGCCCTCAAGTCAACCATATGGCCTTTGCTGACGATACTATCCTCTTTATTAGTAGTGAAAAGTACTCCCTCCAGCTTATTCTTAATACTCTCAATACGTATGAATTTGTTTTTGGCCAATTGATGAACAAGAACAAAAGTTGCTACTCTATGACTTAGAATACCCCTTAGAGCAATATCGGAAGGGTGGAAAGGATTCTTGGTATGAGGTTTGATAAACCTCATACCAAGAATTGAGACATTTCTTGGTTTGAGGTTTGATAGAAATGTGTCATTTTTATGAAATCGACTAAAGAGCAAAGAGTATCAGATAAATTGAGAAAGAGGGAATACATAATTAAGTATTGCTCCCAAGGCCCTGGATTCGAGGCAATCAATTTGCATGAATCCAGAAGCGGGGTTGGGGAAAATTATTTAAAAGGTCATTAAAATGATAACAACTTCTTGTTGTCCACTCCCTCTACTCGACAACTCCCTCTACTCAAGAAGTTAAAGACAGTGTCTTCTCTATTGATCCTGACAGTGCACCTGGTCCTGATGGCCTTCGTGGAAGATTCTATCAAACTGCTTGGTCTGTGGTTGGAAATGATGTTCATAGAGCCGTTGTAGCTTTCTTCCATGGGGTTGTCTTACCTAGATTCTTCTCTCATACTTGCCTGGTGAAGCTTCCAAAAATTGATTCTCCCCAAAACTTCTTAGATATTAGACCAATTAGTATATGCAATGTTACTAGAAAAATCATTGCCAAGGTAATCAATGCTAGACTTAGTTCCCTCTTGCCTAAAAGCATCTCTAATAACCAAAGTGGCTTTGTGAAAGGTGGAGCCATCACTGAAAATATTCTACTGGCTCAGGAAATTATTTATGATATTAAGAAGCCTATGAGAGGTGGCAATGTTGTTATTAAACTTGACATGGCTAAAGCATATGATAGAGTTTCCTGGCCATATCTATGCTTCATGTTAAGACATATGGGTTTTGCTGAGGAATGGATTAATCTTATCTACAGATTCATTTCTAATAATTGGTACTCTCTGATTGTCAATGGTAGTAGGCATGGCTTCTTTAAATCCAGTAGAGGACTTAGACAAGGTGACCCTCTTTCTCCCTCCATTTTTGCCCTCAGTGCTGAATTGCTTTCTCATGCACTTCAGAACAATAGGAGATTTCATGGTTTCTACATGAAGAGACAAGGCCCTCAAGTCAACCATCTGGCCTTTGCTGATGATACTATCCTCTTTACTAGTGGTGAAAAGTACTCCCTCCAGCTTATTCTTAATACTCTCAATACGTATGAATTTGTTTCTGGCCAATTGATGAACAAGAACAAAAGTTGTTACTCTATGACTTAGAATACCCCTTAGAGCAATATCGGAAGGGTGGAAAGGATTCTTGGTATGAGGTTTGATAAACCTCATACCAAGAATTGAGACATTTCTTGGTATGAGGTTTGATAGAAATGTGTCATTTTTATGAAATCGACTAAAGAGCAAAGAGTATCAGATAAATTGAGACAGAGGGAATACATAATTAAGTGTTGCTCCCAAGGCCCTGGATTCGAGGCAATCAATTTGCATGAATCCAGAAGCGGGGTTGGGGAAAATTATTTAAAAGGTCATTAAAATGATAACAACTTCTTGTTGTCCACTCCCTCTACTCGACAACTCCCTCTACTCAAGAAGTTAAAGACAGTGTCTTCTCTATTGATCCTGACAGTGCACCTGGTCCTGATGGCCTTCGTGGAAGATTCTATCAAACTGCTTGGTCTGTGGTTGGAAATGATGTTCATAGAGCCGTTGTAGCTTTCTTCCATGGGGTTGTCTTACCTAGATTCTTCTCTCATACTTGCCTGGTGAAGCTTCCAAAAATTGATTCTCCCTAAAACTTCTTAGATATTAGACCAATTAGTATATACAATGTTACTAGAAAAATCATTGCCAAGGTAATCAATGCTAGACTTAGTTCCCTCTTGCCTAAAAGCATCTCTAATAACCAAAGTGGCTTTGTGAAAGGTGGAGCCATCACTGAAAATATTCTACTGGCTCAGGAAATTATTTATGATATTAAGAAGCCTATGAGAGGTGGCAATGTTGTTATTAAACTTGACATGGCTAAAGCATATGATAGAGTTTCCTGGCCATATCTATGCTTCATGTTAAGACATATGGGTTTTGCTGAGGAATGGATTAATCTTATCTACAGATTCATTTCTAATAATTGGTACTCTCTGATTGTCAATGGTAGTAGGCATGGCTTCTTTAAATCCAGTAGAGGACTTAGACAAGGTGACCCTCTTTCTCCCTCCATTTTTGCCCTCAGTGCTGAATTGCTTTCTCATGCACTTCAGAACAATAGGAGATTTCATGGTTTCTACATGAAGAGACAAGGCCCTCAAGTCAACCATCTGGCCTTTGCTGATGATACTATCCTCTTTACTAGTGGTGAAAAGTACTCCCTCCAGCTTATTCTTAATACTCTCAATACGTATGAATTTGTTTCTGGCCAATTGATGAACAAGAACAAAAGTTGTTACTCTATGACTTAGAATACCCCTTAGAGCAATATCGGAAGGGTGGAAAGGATTCTTGGTATGAGGTTTGATAAACCTCATACCAAGAATTGAGACATTTCTTGGTATGAGGTTTGATAGAAATGTGTCATTTTTATGAAATCGACTAAAGAGCAAAGAGTATCAGATAAATTGAGACAGAGGGAATACATAATTAAGTGTTGCTCCCAAGGCCCTGGATTCGAGGCAATCAATTTGCATGAATCCAGAAGCGGGGTTGGGGAAAATTATTTAAAAGGTCATTAAAATGATAACAACTTCTTGTTGTCCACTCCCTCTACTCGACAACTCCCTCTACTCAAGAAGTTAAAGACAGTGTCTTCTCTATTGATCCTGACAGTGCACCTGGTCCTGATGGCCTTCGTGGAAGATTCTATCAAACTGCTTGGTCTGTGGTTGGAAATGATGTTCATAGAGCCGTTGTAGCTTTCTTCCATGGGGTTGTCTTACCTAGATTCTTCTCTCATACTTGCCTGGTGAAGCTTCCAAAAATTGATTCTCCCTAAAACTTCTTAGATATTAGACCAATTAGTATATACAATGTTACTAGAAAAATCATTGCCAAGGTAATCAATGCTAGACTTAGTTCCCTCTTGCCTAAAAGCATCTCTAATAACCAAAGTGGCTTTGTGAAAGGTGGAGCCATCACTGAAAATATTCTACTGGCTCAGGAAATTATTTATGATATTAAGAAGCCTATGAGAGGTGGCAATGTTGTTATTAAACTTGACATGGCTAAAGCATATGATAGAGTTTCCTGGCCATATCTATGCTTCATGTTAAGACATATGGGTTTTGCTGAGGAATGGATTAATCTTATCTACAGATTCATTTCTAATAATTGGTACTCTCTGATTGTCAATGGTAGTAGGCATGGCTTCTTTAAATCCAGTAGAGGACTTAGACAAGGTGACCCTCTTTCTCCCTCCATTTTTGCCCTCAGTGCTGAATTGCTTTCTCATGCACTTCAGAACAATAGGAGATTTCATGGTTTCTACATGAAGAGACAAGGCCCTCAAGTCAACCATCTGGCCTTTGCTGATGATACTATCCTCTTTACTAGTGGTGAAAAGTACTCCCTCCAGCTTATTCTTAATACTCTCAATACGTATGAATTTGTTTCTGGCCAATTGATGAACAAGAACAAAAGTTGTTACTCTATGACTTAGAATACCCCTTAGAGCAATATCGGAAGGGTGGAAAGGATTCTTGGTATGAGGTTTGATAAACCTCATACCAAGAATTGAGACATTTCTTGGTATGAGGTTTGATAGAAATGTGTCATTTTTATGAAATCGACTAAAGAGCAAAGAGTATCAGATAAATTGAGACAGAGGGAATACATAATTAAGTGTTGCTCCCAAGGCCCTGGATTCGAGGCAATCAATTTGCATGAATCCAGAAGCGGGGTTGGGGAAAATTATTTAAAAGGTCATTAAAATGATAACAACTTCTTGTTGTCCACTCCCTCTACTCGACAACTCCCTCTACTCAAGAAGTTAAAGACAGTGTCTTCTCTATTGATCCTGACAGTGCACCTGGTCCTGATGGCCTTCGTGGAAGATTCTATCAAACTGCTTGGTCTGTGGTTGGAAATGATGTTCATAGAGCCGTTGTAGCTTTCTTCCATGGGGTTGTCTTACCTAGATTCTTCTCTCATACTTGCCTGGTGAAGCTTCCAAAAATTGATTCTCCCTAAAACTTCTTAGATATTAGACCAATTAGTATATACAATGTTACTAGAAAAATCATTGCCAAGGTAATCAATGCTAGACTTAGTTCCCTCTTGCCTAAAAGCATCTCTAATAACCAAAGTGGCTTTGTGAAAGGTGGAGCCATCACTGAAAATATTCTACTGGCTCAGGAAATTATTTATGATATTAAGAAGCCTATGAGAGGTGGCAATGTTGTTATTAAACTTGACATGGCTAAAGCATATGATAGAGTTTCCTGGCCATATCTATGCTTCATGTTAAGACATATGGGTTTTGCTGAGGAATGGATTAATCTTATCTACAGATTCATTTCTAATAATTGGTACTCTCTGATTGTCAATGGTAGTAGGCATGGCTTCTTTAAATCCAGTAGAGGACTTAGACAAGGTGACCCTCTTTCTCCCTCCATTTTTGCCCTCAGTGCTGAATTGCTTTCTCATGCACTTCAGAACAATAGGAGATTTCATGGTTTCTACATGAAGAGACAAGGCCCTCAAGTCAACCATCTGGCCTTTGCTGATGATACTATCCTCTTTACTAGTGGTGAAAAGTACTCCCTCCAGCTTATTCTTAATACTCTCAATACGTATGAATTTGTTTCTGGCCAATTGATGAACAAGAACAAAAGTTGTTACTCTATGACTTAGAATACCCCTTAGAGCAATATCGGAAGGGTGGAAAGGATTCTTGGTATGAGGTTTGATAAACCTCATACCAAGAATTGAGACATTTCTTGGTATGAGGTTTGATAGAAATGTGTCATTTTTATGAAATCGACTAAAGAGCAAAGAGTATCAGATAAATTGAGACAGAGGGAATACATAATTAAGTGTTGCTCCCAAGGCCCTGGATTCGAGGCAATCAATTTGCATGAATCCAGAAGCGGGGTTGGGGAAAATTATTTAAAAGGTCATTAAAATGATAACAACTTCTTGTTGTCCACTCCCTCTACTCGACAACTCCCTCTACTCAAGAAGTTAAAGACAGTGTCTTCTCTATTGATCCTGACAGTGCACCTGGTCCTGATGGCCTTCGTGGAAGATTCTATCAAACTGCTTGGTCTGTGGTTGGAAATGATGTTCATAGAGCCGTTGTAGCTTTCTTCCATGGGGTTGTCTTACCTAGATTCTTCTCTCATACTTGCCTGGTGAAGCTTCCAAAAATTGATTCTCCCTAAAACTTCTTAGATATTAGACCAATTAGTATATACAATGTTACTAGAAAAATCATTGCCAAGGTAATCAATGCTAGACTTAGTTCCCTCTTGCCTAAAAGCATCTCTAATAACCAAAGTGGCTTTGTGAAAGGTGGAGCCATCACTGAAAATATTCTACTGGCTCAGGAAATTATTTATGATATTAAGAAGCCTATGAGAGGTGGCAATGTTGTTATTAAACTTGACATGGCTAAAGCATATGATAGAGTTTCCTGGCCATATCTATGCTTCATGTTAAGACATATGGGTTTTGCTGAGGAATGGATTAATCTTATCTACAGATTCATTTCTAATAATTGGTACTCTCTGATTGTCAATGGTAGTAGGCATGGCTTCTTTAAATCCAGTAGAGGACTTAGACAAGGTGACCCTCTTTCTCCCTCCATTTTTGCCCTCAGTGCTGAATTGCTTTCTCATGCACTTCAGAACAATAGGAGATTTCATGGTTTCTACATGAAGAGACAAGGCCCTCAAGTCAACCATCTGGCCTTTGCTGATGATACTATCCTCTTTACTAGTGGTGAAAAGTACTCCCTCCAGCTTATTCTTAATACTCTCAATACGTATGAATTTGTTTCTGGCCAATTGATGAACAAGAACAAAAGTTGTTACTCTATGACTTAGAATACCCCTTAGAGCAATATCGGAAGGGTGGAAAGGATTCTTGGTATGAGGTTTGATAAACTTCCCATGAGGTATCTAGGTTGTCCTATCTACTATGAAAGAAAGAAGATTTCTATATTTGTTGATATGGTTACCAAAACTATCAACAAAATTAGAGGTTGGCATCTAAATTTTTTGTCTAGTGGGGGCAGGGTTGTCCTCATTAGACATGTTCTACTAGCCATCAATATTCATACGTTGGTAGTTGTTCATCCTCCTGTGATGGATGTAGTCATTTCAAATTTTAATCTGGCAATACATGAAAAACTTGATATGAAAAATCATTGAAGGATTTAAATTGTTTTGAAAAATATTAAGGTTTCTAAGAAATTTATTAAATAAAGTTTCAAAAATTCTTATACGGATTGAAACAATCAGGGCGCATGTGGTATAATCGCCTTAGTGAGTACCTGTTAAAAGAAGGGTACAAGAATGATTCAATTTGTTCTTGTGTCTTTATAAAAAGATGTGAATCTGAATTTGTTAGAATCGCCGTGTATGTTGATTTAAATATCATTGGAACTCCTGGGGAGCTTCCTAAAGCAGTAGACTGTTTAAAGAAAGAATTTGAAATAAAAGATCTTGGAAAGACAAAATTTTGTCTTTGTCTACAAATTGAGTATATGAAAGATGGAATTTTTGTCCATCTATCAGCATACACTGAAAAGATTTTAAAGCGATTCTATATAGATAAAGCACATCCATTGAGTACCCTGATGGTTGTGAGATCACGCGATATAAATAAAGATCCATTTCGACCTCATGAAAATAATGAAGAGTTTCTTGGTCTTGAAGTACCTTATCTTAGTGCAATTGGTGAACTAATGTATCTTGCTAATACTACAAGGCGTGACATAACTTTTTCAGTTAATGTCTTAGCAAGATAGATCTCTGCTCCTACAAGGAGACATTGAAAAGGAATCAAATACATATTGCGGTATCTAAAAGAGACTATCGGTATGGGCTTATTTTATGGCAATGATTGCAATCCCGATCTTGTTGGTTATGCCGATGCTGGGTATTTATCTGACCCACACAAGGCTCGATCTCAAACAGGCTATGTGTTTACATGTGGAGGCACTGTCATATATTGGAGATCGACTAAGTTATTAATCGTGGCTACTTCATCTAATCATGCTGAGATAATTGCTATTCATGAAGCAAGACGAGAATGTATATGGTTGAGGTCTATAATACATCTTATTAGAGATAAATGTGGTTTGAAGTGTGACAAACTACCCACAATTTTGTATGAAGACAATGCAACATGCATAGCCCAATTGAAGGGAGGATTCATAAAAAGAGATAGGACAAAGCACATTTCACCAAAGTTATTTTTCACACATGATCTTCAAAAGAATGGTGATATCAATGTGCAACAGATTCGTTCAAGTGATAATATGGCCGATTTGTTTACCAAATCTCTACCGACGTCAACCTTCAAGAAACTAGTGTACAAGATTGGGATGCGAAAGCTCAAGTATGTAAATTGATGCTCTCATCAGGGGGAGTTAATACGCGTTGTACTCTTTTTTCCTTACAAGGTTTTGTCCTACTGGATTTTTCTTGAAGGTTTTTAACGAGGCAACCAAAAGGCGTATTTATAAACATGTGTACTCTTTTTCCTTCACTAGGATTTTTTTTAGAGGGTTTTTCCTAATAAGGTTTTAACGAGGCACATTATCTATGGACATCCAAGGGTAGTGTTATAAGAAAAATTAAATTATGGTGTATGTCTACTCTTCCTCCATGATCTTCATCTCAAATGCTTAATGACATATTTTTCTTCACTTTTCATGCCTATATAAAGGTCTTATAATAGATAGAAAAATACACACAATTGAAAAAGAAAATATCTTCCTTCTCTCTATCTCCATTTCTTGTTCATGTTTTAATAAATTGCTTTTATTTTATAACATTATTGTTGTGGAATTTTAAAGGTCCATGCCCAAAAAAACAAAAACGTAGGTGGGACAGAAAGGTTCTTTTCAAACTGCTTAACAGTTGAAAAAGCAAGAAGAAAGTGGACGTTGACGGTGGATTGAAATATATAAAGAACTGAAGTTCTTAGTCACGATTTCTCTTTTTTCATTTTAAAGTTTGAATACATAATATTGAGAAGATATTGTTCTACTCTGCTGGAAAACAGAAATAAACATATTCTTTAACTTTAAATTTTGATTGACAAAAGTACTAGAACATAACTTTTGAAGTTAATTTTCAAGATTTTTTATTTCACTGCCTGAATGGAATATAGCAAACATGAGCTTATGTATGTATGAACTTATGTACAAACCAGTACAGGAAAAGAAAATAGAAAAATGCAGCAACTTCAAGCAGAAGCCGAGCCAAAATTTAAAGTTTACGGATTCTAAATTTGTCAAACTGAACCTACATTAAATGGATTTCCAGCAACATCGAACCCATAGCTAATGATCTGGCTCTGCCCCTGACTGCAAGTCAGCTGGTAGTTTATTTAAGCTTCTTCTCGAACTTTTCTTTTAAACAATCTTCTTGTTTGGAAGGAGGAATGCAATGAAAAAAGAGGCAAATTGCTGAGATATCATCCATGGGAATGCCCCTTCTTTTGCGTTTCCATGCACAGATTGCACTCTCCACCAACCTTTTAGCTGCATCTTCCCTTTCTGGTGTTGAAGAAACTATTTCCACTGCTTCTTGGTTTGAGAGGACATCCCAAACCTAATCAATATGAACAATGAGTTATTGTTAGTTATTTCATAGTTAAACCAGTCATTATGCAGTAATTCTAGGACTAAGGAACAGGTTCATTGGCACCATTATAAGGAGAGTAATACATACCCCATCTGTTGCCAAAATGGCAAACTGATCTCTTTGGGTTATGCTTCTGGATGTCAATTCAGGTTCAGAAATAAGGCCAAAGTCCTTTAAGTAGTAATCACCAAAGGCTCTTGAAATTGCTAATCCAGGTCCTTCTATTGTTCCTCTGTTGGGCATCCAGACTCTGTACACCCCTGGTTCATCGTCGCATGATAAAACCCTGCCTCTTGACTGCATTATTCGCTCGCTTTCCCCTGTAATCATTAAAGACGTTTTAGTCTTTTGGAAAATGCTGAAACTACATATGGTAATGAAAACACAATATTATGTGAACATGGAAAAGAGCTTACGAGGTAAGTTGGGTTTGAGGTCAACGGTTAGCTGAACTGGTCCCAATCTACCATCATCATCTGTTGTTGCCAATACAGCTCGAGAATCTCCAACGTTTGCTACTACCAGTAGATCACCCTGAAGTAGGTCACATATAGAAGTTTTCAGACAGGAGACAAGTAGTTGGCAGCTAAATATACTATTATAGAACTGAAGAAAGAAAAAAAGCTAACTTTTCAAGATCCAATTTTCTTCACCAGAATCAGGCTACTGAAGGAAAAGGGGAACATTTTCAAGCATTCCAAGTTTCAAACTTATATTGTGAGAATGTAAACATGGATTGGGATTATAAAGTTAATAGGGCAGCTTAGTGCACAAGGTATCCCGCGTTCACGCAGGGTTTGGGGAAGTGCCGTACCCCAAAGGGTGTGATGTAGACAGCCTACCCTAATGCAAGCATTAGTGGCTGCTTCCACGGCTCGAACTCGTGACTTATAGGTCACACGGGGATAACTTTACCATTGCTCCAAGGCTCCCCTTCCGGGATTATCAAGTCAATACATAAAGTAAACATTTTTAGTAAATTATAGCCACTGTTACAGGCACCATATATTTGACCTATCTTGGAAGCAAACTACTTGCCTGTCTAACGAGTGTTAGAGCTGTTGTACCACTGTAGAAAGAGTCAGCATATTGCTCGAGTTCTTGATCGATGGTGGAACAAGTCTCAAAGTAAGATTGCTTCCAAATGTCAAACTGGAAACAGCTTCTATCTATTCCAATTCCATCACCATCTATGTAGTTGACAACTCTTTTCTGCCAATTATGAAGTAAAGCTGGTGGCATCAATTTTCTGACTCTTTTAGCAACAAGATGACCCCAAGGACCATGCCCATCAAACACTCCACAGAAGATCATGTCATCTTGGCATCCAAAATCCTAAAATACAAAACATATAAACCTCATAATATTCTTGTTTTTATATCCATGTGTTGAGAAATTACAACGAATATTGCTAAATATCATACCTCCCATACTATAAATCTATCTTGATTGATACCCTTCTTCCCTCCTTTTGAGAAAAAAGAAACCGAATTCTTAGAGCCACCTGCTACACAGCCAGATGAGGTTAACATCAGCTCATTCTTTTTGGCTTCCTTAGCCAGTGTATTCGCAACTTCCCTTCCGAAATCATGTCCACTCTTCCTTCCATTTTTGATTGCTAGACTTTTCTTGAAACCATTGAAAATAGAAGAGAACTGCACCATTTCTTTGTTCTTGACTAATCCTGCAAATAAAATCAAATATACAGTTATGAAGACATTGGATTTCCCGCGACTCCAATGAAGAAAATAACCAAACAAATAAGTAAGAGAACACCTTAACATGTTATAGAAAATGAAGTTTTGGTCGTCGAATTAGAACTTAAAACAAATTTTAATCCATTGTATTTCTTGTGTTCAATTTATTTATCCTTCAATCTATAAGATACAAGTGATTTATCCCCTATGAAAAAAGTGTCAACCAAATTATGCAAACTTTTTCCACCCTCTAGACCAAGGGGCGGATCTATAGTATTAGGTATGAGTTCACGTAATCCAGTACTTTTGTATTTGTATTAAGAAATTCATTAAATGTATAAGCATATTTAGCTTGAAACCACAGGCTCAAATCCTGGATTAAACCGCTTCCATTAGTAGGTCCAGAACCCC